>VKKT01008679.1:12350-24447 GCA_008038995.1 Haliotis laevigata | reverse complement strand
GTACAGTGCTCAAAAGTACTATTTGCACCATATTTCAACTTGGAACCAAACCTTTTATTTAATTAGCATGTCTGATGAATATGAAAAACACAATGTCTTGCGTTCATCACAAAACTTCCACGGGACTTGAATGCTGTACCCATCCTACCAGACTATTTTCAAGGATGAGAATTGTGAGTTCCCTGCCTAAGGTGTATTTTTTCTAAACTAAGGCTTTATGAAAAAGTGCTGACCATTGTTGGTTTATCCTGTGTGGATATGACCTCAGTTTTAGGTAGATAGAAAAGGGTTCGACTCATTAATAAGGGTGTAATACCATGTCGTGAGGGACAATCTGTAATTCCTCTCTGACGAACCCTCTTGAGGCCCGTTTTTAAATAGTACAAGTTTGGTTCGTTGTCTTTGATGTCGACGTGGTACGTTTTCATGACATTTTCTGCTGCCCCCCTCATATTCACCCGTCTGGTACAGGTATCTAACGCTGACCTGGTCCGGTAATTTTTTTTCCAATCGACGCGGATAATTCAGCAGCAACAGATTTCATTTCGATGGCTTCGACGGGTCTCTCCTCCACGAGTCTGGTGACTTCGTTTTTAATTTGTTAATGGCATCCACCAATCGCGGCAAGCATAAGACCCATTCCATATTTCTGTTTTGGGGATGGATTAAATAGTGCGAGTATTGGTGCGAGAACGTGCGTTCAGCTTAGGTGCGATTGAATCTCTTGACGATGGCTCGGCTGTGGTGAGCTCCAGCCACGCCTCGACGAACATGGACTTTGTGCTTGGCTAGCAGCTGCGACATGGTTCCCATACACACGTGTCCAGGATCGACTTGCAAGATGGCAAGCCAGGTCAAGCGACTGCGTTTGTAGATGCGTTCTAAGGCTTTGGCGACTTCGTTCAAATATTTGGTTGTTAACGGTTTGGCTTCCTTGTAGCAACTGGCAACGTCCACGATGGTCAGGGCATACTTTTCTTCTCTGGATGTACCGAGGGCTTCCTTGAATCTGGCCTGCCTAAAGTGGTATTTTACCACATGTTTTTTAATGCCTTTCGATTTTCTGTTTTGGTCGTCGCCGGCTTTCTTAATACATCTTGGGACTCTACCCATTGTATTCCTCGATGGGTGTTCCAGCACATTCGTCCTTCATCTTGCCTAGTACTTTTTTGTTGGCTTGGTCATGGATCGGTTGGTCTTTCGGGTAGTCGCTGGTATCGTACAGGTGCATGTGTTATGACATGTCCTCGTACATGTCTTTTGTTTGTATATTCAACAACAAGGAATCGGTGTCTGTATACAAGAGTTTACACCTGTAGTCGTACTCTTGTTTCAAGTCCTTATAGCTGAAACTGTACATTAAATATTTCGATAGGTCGATGATGCTCATCCCAACATAGACAGGCCGGTTGAGCCTGACGTGGCTTTTAGCCATGGGCAGCACTACCAAGTAATTATCGAAGAATTTACATTGATTAAAGAAGGGCTGGCTATGAGTTTTCTTAGTTTTTCTTCCTCGCTGGATCGGACTAGTTTTACGTTCACCTGTTTCCTTAAATTCTCCATGGTTTTGCCGAACACGGAGTTGTTCATAAGCTTGTACAAGTTTTTTTCAAATCACGGGTTACTTTTTTTTCTCAAATTCGTGTTCAATCGAATATAGGGCTCCATCCAGGGATTTTGAACGAATTCGGTGTACTTTGGTTAGCTTCATCCCCAATGACAAGTACAGCTGCAGGTTTGGTATCAGTTTCTCGACGCTGGTCAGTTTGTTATCTCTAAACAACGTCTGCTGATGTTCGGACATCCAGCCCGATTTCACCGTCAACCGTTCAGGAGCAAGCAGATTGCTGTTGTTGGTAGCATGGAGTTCCAAGTCCACTTTGACTACGTATCCCGTCTTGAAGTTATATGGAATAGCCATAATGTTCTTCGTATTAAGATTCTTGCTATCTGCCCACTCGAAGCGGCCCCTGGGCAGATACTGACTCATGGCCTAGTAATACAGATTGTTGGCGTTGAGGTAAAGAATGTGATTTGCATCTTAGCTTGGGTCGTAGCCTTTTACATACTCATTGTTGGCCTTCACGTACCGTTTGGAGACCATCAAGATCCCGCTGCGCAGGCCTTTCTCTACGAACAGGTGAATGTAGTAGTTGGTTAAAAGTGCCAGCTTCACCCTGTTCTTTTTCAACAAGGTGTCCCAAGAGAGACCGGGGACCGAGAAATTCCACGTAGGGTCTAAGCCATACTTACAGTACAAAAAGTTAACCCAAGGCAACATCACAGAATTAATAATTTCAGTTTTAGATATATAATATTACCCCGTAAGTATAGGATACCTCAGCGCAATGCTGCATGTAAAACAATGACTCAAGCTTCTGGAACACCCAGGAACACCCATGCGACTGAGAAATGCACCAATATAGTGATCTCGGTCATTGGGGACACGCGCTGATTCGATGAGCCAGGAATCGTTGGCAAACTGTATGCCTTGCAACTGAAAAACAACAATTACAAACGCATTGAAGTGCCCTCCGGCGGATCCGGCAACGGTGGTAGCAGGCGATGTCATCGATACTGGAGGAGCACTCAGCAACACTCGGTACGACCTAGTCGGCAACAACAACGATGAATGGACGATATCCACAGATTTCGGCGCCAAGCTGTTCGACCTGGATGATGTCGAGACCACGGTCGTCGCCCGAAACATGGAGTACACTCGGTTCTCCTACGTTTTTATGGAAACAAAGACCACTACCTGACGAAAGTCGTGAACAATGGAACGCTGCTCGTGGCTTACATCCCTATGCAAAGACACAGTATGATCGTCAGCCTACTGTCGCGTAAAATAGCCCACACACTATCGAGCAAACCCAGGACGCAAAACTTGGGTTTGCAGATGGTGTCGGAATTCGACCCCGTGGTCGACATCCTAGAAAAACTGCCAGCAAATTCCACGCTGTACATCCAAGTCTACCTCGGTGAATCATCATCATCACACGAATTCGAAATCGTAAAAGGAATCAAACTCTGATGGACCCAGCAAAAACAATACCACATTTGCTAAGTTTACATGCGGGTGAACACGAATGCCTACACCAGTATGTAGGGAGTTACCGTGACCGTGGAAGACACAATGTTGCTCACCAAAATTCTCCTGCCCGAAAACATACATCTCATGGGTTTGAAGTGCACGTCAGAGAAATTATCTGAAAACCAATTATTTTGTAACATGTATCCGATGAACCACCCCAATGTTATGCTTGGCGATCTCGGGGACACACAAGGATTCGATCTGCCCGGCAAGGAAAACACCTTGTACGTCCAGCACTTAAAAGACAACGTGTGCGGGAGAGTGTCACTGGCAGATTTTAAAGAGCCCGACTGGTTGCTCAACATCACCATTGCCTCGCCCCATATATTCTTAAAAATGATTACGTCTCTGAAATAATGAACAACATCTTTTAGTCCATTAAGAGATAATACCGTACAAGAGTTCTGAATATCTTAGCTCCAGTTAACGATTATGCAACTTTTGTAATGCACAACATACCCGATTACCAACGGTATTTATTCGATACAAATTATGGCATCAAATTACACACCACGCTCGTAATAGAAGTCTATCTCGTAAACGCTTCCGTGCCAGGATTACTTTTGGATGGACTGTCAATATGCTGAAATGACAGACACCAGCACGACTGGTTATAGAAACGAAGATGTCCATTCATCTCCAGAGTATTTACTTGTACGAAGATCTAAACTTTATTAGCCTCAAAAACCTCAATCAAAAATTGACGGAACGACAATTAAATAATATTTTCTAAACTTGTATTATATTTTCAAGATGGGATTGTATCCGGCCATGGATGAAGTGTCCCAAATGCTCAAAACTGGGGATGGATTTCATTTGCGACAAATCAGCGAAATTAAATGTCAATTGCAACAAGAACGCGACGTGTGACTAGGATTTAAAAAAATACGATAGTGCAATGAATGCTCAGGATGGCGTAGACACGCCCCTCGTAGCAACCAGTATGGAGCTCGGTGCTGCCGGCGTCGGTTTATTATCGACCATCGTGACTGTCCCCGTTGTGCTTGGGTTAGAAATAGCAGCCGGGGTATCAGGATGGCTGGAGTAACTCTTAAATTCATTTCACGTCGGCTGCAACATAAAGCATTGAAACAGAACGAAATTAGAATTCTAGCCGAAGCCAAGTTAAACACGATCGAGAATCACGTATCAGAAGTGCTCATTGACAGTAAAATCTCCAAGGAAGAGTTCTGTCTGGTGTTAGCAGAACTCGCCAAATACCACAGAATGAAACAGGAGATTCGAACCAAGACTCGGAAAAACGCCGGCATCGGCGAAAAGACGAGAAAAAAAAAGCTGATAGAACAAGGAAGACAACAAATCATTGCAACCTTCCTTACCAAGAACAAAGACTTCATGAAAGATCAACGTTGAACTGTTTTGTAGATATCAACATAACATAGCCAAGCTGGCTCAGTGTAGCCGTCAAGATATCCGCCACAGCTAACCAATTATATTTTTTATCTAGGCCAGTAGAACGTTCATACATGAGCGCTGGCTTGACCTGGCTCACTTGCAAAAGTTTCTTCCGCTAGCCCGAATCGAACTCGAAACACTGTTTTCCCAGTACAACGCTCTACTGTTACACTGTCTGAACTGCTTGAAGACTGCGTGTTTAAAACTTAGTGCCTATGCTGAGAAATACATCATCCTCCTAAGCTAGGCTCTGTCTATATTATTGCAAATGGGAGTCTGGAACCAGTTTATGACGTCATTCCACTTCCGCTTCAAAGTTTGAAAATGAGATCCGTCGCTGCGAAAACTTTTGTTGGCATTTTACCTCGAATAAAGGTCTAACAAAATACATACACCATGCTCATTCAACAATGCAATGGGAGCATGGACGCTGAATTTTTTTTTAGAAGCCACAATTCATTATTTAAAAATTGGGTTTCATCAAATTGGAAGGCGTATGAGCTATACATAGTTTTAATGCACTGTCACTGGTAGATCGAGTCTGCTGGTGTAAAGGGGACAGGCGGGAGTTTGGAAACAGAGTTTTGACGTTCGAATCTGCTGAAGGATACTTTTTTTTTTTCATTTAATCCACCTAAAACTGAGGTCATATCTATGAATGATAAACCAACAACGGCCAGAATTTTTTCATAAAGCCTTAGTTTCAAAAAATAAACCTTATACAGGGAACTCACAATTCTCATCCAGCAACCCAATGGGTTTATCCTTGAGAAAAGTCTATTTTTGGAAAATAAGCCTTAACGAGGGACCATGTAATATAACTCTCACTATGTATACTACTCATTAAAAAGGCCAATTTACATCCGGATGAGTTAAAAAAAACTACCGGCCAGTATCTAATCTGTCTTTCATTTCAAAATGTTTGGAGAAAAATATTTCACGAAGGCTTGAATAACACCTACTCAATAACGGCCTGCTTGAACCCTTCAAAAGTGGGTATCAATTCAAACATAGCACATAGCGCTTGCTCGTGTCAATAACGGTGTCATCAGGACAATAGACCAGCAGAATGTCACCCTCAATGGCATCATCTGCCTTCGACACCATAGACCACACGATACTGCTTTTTCGCTTGGAGAGAAGACTCGGTGTTACAGGAAAGGCTCTTTCTTGCTTGATTCAGGTTGTCAAGATTGGCGATGTTACCTCACTGACGATAACAGTTAACGTTGGTGTTCCACAGGGTTCAGTTCTGATGGCTTTTCCGTTTCAGCAGATATATCCTTCAAATTAGCGATATAATCAGGAAACACGGTTTGATCATTCACCTCAAGGCTCACGACAATCAGAACAAGAATACCAAGCCGCCTCCTGTCACCGACAGTCAATTTCTGGGCCTACCTGCGCCTCCCTGGTGCTTAATGCCATAGCCATTTGGAATATTTTTCAAAACATATTCCGCCGGAAGCAAATCAGTTACATTCACTTGTCCTTACAGTTTATATTTACTTTCACATCCGGTTGTTCATCCAAAACGACTGTCCTTATCCAAATTTGTTTTATGTTTCAGATTTCTCATTCACTGTAATGTAAAACAACCCATGGATTCCCGATGAGATGTTACTATGTAGTTACTGTGGTCAGGATATCCCACCAGGGACTCAATGTGTAAAGGGAGAAGAGGCGTATCATGAGGAGTGTATCAAGTGAGTATAGTGTGTCTGCCGTGTCTCACTTCTGGGTAGGCTTTCTATTCAGTTCCACTTATATGTGACCTTATTTGGATTAAACGAGTTTAACAAGTGTTCGCCATCAAGTATCTCAATATTTCAGTCTGCTGTACCTGATTAAAAAACCATTGGAAGTGAAAGCATCTTATCATGGTGAATATTTCATTAACATAGGAATGTTAAATGTTAAATGTCTCTGTATCATTATATCACCACACGAACAACGAACGGTATTTCCCAAATTTACTCACATTAGAAATAAACGACTTATCAGGCGTGAAATACACAATGCCAATTTAGAAAGTGGTCAAATGTAACATATGTTATATTTGGGATTACACTTTTTCAGTAAAGTACAGATTCTAGTACTTTTTGGGTTGAGTCCCATCCGGGACCGAAGGTGTAATCCCAAATATAACATATGTTACATTTTACCACTTTCTAAATTGGCATTGTGTATTTCATAGCTTTCGGCCTTGGGAGCCGTGCCAATTAACACTTATCAGAGGGGTACACAAAGTCCGCAGTCTAGACTACCAGTTGTCCGACTTCCATTTTTGTGGAAGCCGCGGTGGCTGAGCGGTCTACGCGTCTGACTTTGTAAGCTGGCGATTAGGTGCCTGACTCTGAGGGTGTGGGTTCGAATCCACGATGAGACTCAACTAAAATCTGTACTTTACTAAGAAAGTGTAATCCCAAATATAACATATGTTAGACTTATCAGGTGACCAAAAGAACAGCGTTTGAAATCTATGTAGCATAAGGCTGTCAGATTTACACACGTTTAAAGGGGTGTTTAAATAAACGAACACTCCACTCTGTATTTACATCTGAGCATTGTTTTCACGATGATGTGAAAAAGGTAACCATGCACACACTTGGTGTAACCTCTTGTTGATTCGGAATCCAGATATTATCCCATACGGACATTTTCTCAAATTCCAGTTACCCGAAGGAATAGACTGTACATCCATTTTGAGTATAAACTTTGGAAATAAACTAGAAAATTCTAGTGATTACAATTAGTTCCTAAGCTTAGATAACTAAGTATGTTAGATAATCAATTTGAACTTTGAGTTGACGTTGTTGACGTATTCGAAATAAGAGTACATATCCATGGAAAATGGTCATTAACATATATTTTACACAAAAAATAGGTGTCTTAACTCCAGTCTATGCTTTGTAACACTGTCACATACACTAGTACCCTGTTAATCTAACGTATTTGCTCCATTGTGATCATGAAATAGTGTACAATTTACATGTTGGGGCATGGTGGCCGAGCTGGCTAAGGCGCCAGGCAAGTGACCCAGCGAGCTTGAGGTGACGGGATCGCGAGCCTACCTGTGACCGGGAGTAAAAACTTGGAGTCAACTTTATGTGCAGACTCCTTCAGTGTTGTCTCAACCCCTAGTGTACAGTACACAACCCTGTACACTTAAAAGAACCCACAAATCCGTTAGTATATGAGAGAGTGAGTTTAGTTTTACGCTGCACTCAGCAATATTCCATCTTTATGGCGGCGATCTGTAAATAATCTAGTCTGGACCAGACAGTCCAATGATCAACAGCATGAGCATCGATCTGCACAATTGGGGACCGATGACATATGTCAACCAAGTCAGCGAGCCTGACCATCCGATCCTGTTAGTCGCCTGTTACGACAAAAATGGGTTACTGAAGGCCCTTCACGGGTAACCGTTCATATATGACCAGATGGTAGCCACATGAATACGTGCCAAATACAAGTTGCGGGTACAGCAACGTGCAGTAAACATGGAAAAAGTACTGTAAATATTTGTCCCAGTCTACCCAGCTGTGAATGGGTATCTCGTAATGATGGGAAAGCCACAATAACTCGGTGCGCCTCGTGGCTGCAAGAGTTGTATTTTCCTCGAGGAGTTGAGATTGATAATACTTTGTGCCGTTGAGATTGACATCCAATGATCAAGGGAAAAAAAGTCAGCGCCTTGAGCATATACTAGATACATGGATGTGTGCGGTATATAAACACTTGCAAGGTCTCTGAGTCAGCTGAGATTATATGTTAAAAACATCATATACCGAGCAAAACGGAAAACTTGTCACTCGGGATTTTTTACTAGGTTTTTAATATTAGGCTTAAGACAATAATTTTAGTTGTATGATGTGCACAGAACATCTTGACATCAAAGGAAAACAAACATATGTCTCGCCGAAACTGTTTAACAACGATAACGTTTATTATGTCAAGGTACCCTCCAAAATGAACAAAATGAAGTTCACAGCGTGGAGAACAATTCGACTGAGGTCTTCATTAACGGTTGACCTCCTCTAGCGTCTATTACAGCCAAACAACGTCTTCTCATGGATCTAAAATTGTTAGTAAACACACCCCGAGGAAGACGTCGCCATTGCTCAATAATGTGACGCTGAAGATTTTGCAAAGTCTGTGGTGGATTGACTTGCTGACGAACACGTCAACCCAGCTCGTATCAGATGTGTTCGATAGGCTTGAGGTCAGGACTACGCGAGGGCCAATTAAGAACTTGAATGCTGGCATTTCGTAGAAAATTCTGTATAAGGATTGCCGTATGCGGGCTAGCGTCTTGTTGGAACATCAGTCCAGATTCGTCACTTAAGATAACCGAATTCCACCCTCTTTGATTGAACCTTGGCCCACACCAGTTGGTTGCGGTGATGAAGACTTAAAATTGATCCATTATAGGTTCTTTGGGCGCGAACCCAAGCAGCAGGTAAGCGATTCCCGACAGTTTGTGCAGTTATCCTTCCACCAAACATCTCCCTACTTGTGGAAGCTGCAGTAACAAATCTGTTCCGAAGATGACGTAATCCTATTGCTTGATCGTCACGGAGTGACGTCACATGTGACGCTCCTGACATCGTGTGGTCGGCAACCGTTCCGGTTTGATGCACTCTCATCCTAAAATTAAAGATTGTTTGTTGTGAGCAATAAAAAGGCGCGCGTAACATTGACCACGGGCAGACCTGCATCACGCCTCCCTATAGCTCGTTGACGTTCTTAATTTGAAAGTACAAAGATTAAAATGAAAAGTATATATGGTTAATATCCTGCATAAGGACTAAACATTGTATTTAGCAAGCCTTTGATGTCAACAAATCTTAGCTTACGTTTGAAAACTAGCAACAGACTTGTGTGGAAATTCAGAAAGCTTCAATTAATTTTTTGAACAACAAATACACTTTAATGTTCGCGTGACATTCTGCACCCAGATTCCTGTGCCCTCAGCTCGATAACACTGACAGTCGGTCGGGGAACAAGTGTTGGTATCTTGGTAAGCCTATGAATTTCTATTTTCACTTCGTAATCTATCATAACCAGACATTAATTTTCTTGGATCAAAGCACTGACAGTGCTTCACAATGCTGCATTTCGTGTTTTTCATCACAAGGCTACAAAGTCAAGGTTTGCGCGTCAACTTACAATTTCACGAAATTAAAGTAGTCACACTGTTAACTACTCCTTAATATACTTGTAAATTTATTTGATTAAACGGAAAATGTCGAAAGTCTTCAATTATGCTGAGTATATGTGTGGTACAAAACTCATGCAGTTCACATTTAACAATCAATTATCACTAAGTGCAACCAAAGCATTACTAAAGGGCCATATTTCCAGGCAGCATAACATCCCATTTGGTTAGAGTTCCAAACATTTCACAACGAAAGTGTGACTCAGTTCATTCAAAAGAAAGAGCCCTTGTGTTTTACAATGAAGCCTTAATCAGTCATAATGAAGCATAGGTTGTCATGTGATTTCAAATATGATTGAGGCAGTGAAATACTACTATTTACCAAATATAATTCTAAAGGAATGTTTCCCCAAGCGGTGACTTAAGCCATATATAGCTAGACTTCACTGCATACAAGGCCTCATACATATTTCACAAATATTGTACAGGATCCCTAGCCTAATCATCCTACTGCCTCACCACGTGCGAATTAAGAGTTGGCAGACCATTATTAGACTCTCTTAGTTAGGCATCTTAGAAAATATTATATATTTTCAACGGTGGGGTAGGGTTCGGCTGTGGGGTTCGCTCGTCACACCGATGACCTGGGTTCGATTCCCCACATGAGTACAATGTGAGAAGCCCATTTCTGGTGTTCCCCACTGCGAAATTGCTGGAATATTGGCTAACAGAGCCTAAAACTAAACGCACTCACACGTACTCACTTTAAGGGATGTAGATAAGACAATCAACACTCCAGCCTACAGGACCCTTTTAAAAAGTAAATCGTTACACACACCCTCGTCCACTGGACACAACATTTGTCTCTCAGAAATATACGCGCCTGGCTGCATAAACAGAAAAATTGTTAATTAGGACATTAACCAGCGGTGTTCATGGCAAATTCTTTAACATTTCTCCTTCCCACCCGAAAATTAGCAGCTCATTTTTCCCTCTTCGTTGGATCTAACCAGTTTTACGGTCATCCGTTTTCTTAAATTCTCCATCGTTTTGCCAAACACAGAATTGTTCATTAATTTATATAGATTTTTCTCAAAATCACTAGTGGCTTGTTTTCGGAGCTCTGTGTTTAACCAAATGTATGGTTCCATCCATGGACTTTGATCGAACTTGAGCACTTTGTGTATTTTTTTTTAGCTTCATCCCCAACAACAGGTAGAGCTGTAGATTTCGATAATGCACAACGTACTTGGTCTTGGGTGCGAGGTTTTCCACCTGAGCTGGTTTAGTTGTCCCCAACAATTCTCACTGATTTTCAATCGACCGTTAGCCATTCGGGGGCCAGTGGGTAACTGTTGTGGTCGGTGTGGATTTCTGCAGGATATTCCAAATCCACTTCGAATATGTATCTTAAAATTTTCGGGGACAGCCATGATGTTATCCTGTTTAAAATTGTTGGTATTAACCCACTCACCCGTTGGTAGATATTAACTCATGACCCAGCCATATAAATTGTTGGCATTGAGATAGAGGAGATGTTTGGCGGGTTTAGTCGAATTGTAGCCTTTTAGGTATTTATTATTGGTTTTGGCATAGCGCTTGGAGACCATCATAACCCCACCTCGCAGGCCTTTTTCAATAAACATATGCATATCGTAATCTGTTAATAATTCCAACGTCACACCGGTTTTTTGACAAGGCGTCCAACGACAGACCAGGACTGGTATAAGACCAGGCTTGATCAAGACCCTACTGTTTTAGACACGTTTTTCTGATACCTCAGCACGTCAGCGAGCAGGAGCACATCCGTTCTTAAATACAGGTTGTGATAATCGCCTAAATACTGACAGCTTCGTTTTTTCCCACACGTGAAAGGCGTGGGTGTAATCGTCCTCTTTGGGATTGGATTTGGTTAAGTGGCTATAAAAGCGGTCGATGGGAGATAATCGTGTCTCCTCAAACTTAGAACAATTGTCCATGTACTCGTAGGGGCAAACACCCTTCCACAACAGCAAAGACCGAGTGTATCTATCAGTCATAGGGAAGGTATCGTTGGCCTTAACCAAATTGGTGAGAGACAATAGGAGAAACTGTATACTGATAGTAGTAGATATAATGATAGTCCGAGACCAAGTCCAACAAAAGCCTCTGTAAAGCTTTATTTCAGGCCCTTAGATCTCGCCCCATCGTATATACTACTTTTGAACCCCCAGTTAACTTCCCGGCCACACGTGACACAATAGTGTCGCTAATAGCACTTGACACTATGTCGCGTTGACCTCGATGAAACAGTTAAATGTGAATCGCCTATGATTTCTTTGGTGTTCATAATAAAGGCTTGCTGGGCTTTCCGTACGCCCTGTTCTATGTACTTTTTTTTCTCGTCTTCGCTGATAGCAGACTTACGAGACTTGGACCGG
>VKKT01008669.1:13829-24470 GCA_008038995.1 Haliotis laevigata | reverse complement strand
GGAGGGGTTGGTGTGAGGGCTGATAGGAAGGGGTTGGGGTGGGGGCTGATAGAGAGTGATTTTTTGGGTGAGGGCTGATAGGGAGTGATTTGGGGTTAGGGCTGATAGTGTGGATGTTGGGGTGAGGGCAGGGAAGGTGGTATTTGGACACTTTATCGCGTGATAAGCTAAAAGATACTTTATGGCCAAGAAATAAAGTGTATTATGAGAACACTTTGAGAATTCTCTTTCAGTCTGACAACAAGATCGAGGCTGTAAAATGGATCATTACGTTTCTGGTTGGACTTCTAACTGGAATGGTGAGTACGTTCTAAACAAATTGCGAAGGATATTCAAACAGATAATCAGATAAAAACAACCAGGTTTTAGAAAACACAGAAATTTTACATGGGTAACTAACTAACCTTCACGGAGAAGTTATGAACACAGGTACATATGTGGTCTGCCCCACCAGGTAGCGTTACTTCTGTCTTGTGTCGTATGTCTGGCGTTCTGCATACACTGTCTCTTTGTACTTTCAGGTTGCACTGTACATAGACAGCATTGTTAAACTGCTGTCTGGATGGAAGTTCAACACAATCGACGTGTGTATCCGTCATTTCCAACTGGGCCACTGCAAATTGTTTATGTTGTGATGTGGTCTTTCTACACGATGGCCCACATGTAAGGTGTCCCTTAGTCTTGACATGTTACCTGGTTCGAATCGAAGGATTGCCCTGATTATGATTGTCACTATTTCACTGAAGTGATATAAATATGGGGCGTAAAAGTGGAGTGCAAGTTGTCTCCCTCTCGGGAAGGTCACGCTAAGGCCTGACGATTGGGCAGAGTGTATTGGGAAGGTGGCTGGCTGCATCAGTGTGTCAATGGACCCAGACTCCTTTACTGTGTAATATTTGGTCATATCATACAATGACACAGAATATAACACAAATAGTAATATTGTTCAGGCCCTCCTTAAGGCAGATATGTTACGTATATACAAGATATTTTAGCAAGGTAAATGTTATTTTGCGATTTGCATACATTTGTGGTGTATTTCTCTGAGCCCACAATGGACCCTACTCCGACAAGCTTGTAATAGTTAGTTGACAAGTCGTTGGAATATCAGTTAGAAGGGCGGTCTTCCATCTGAAGCACCAACCCGTGAATGTCCAGGTTAGAATATTGATCTTCAGTAATCCATGCTTGTCGTAAGAGGCGACTAACGGGATCGGGTTGACACATGTCATCGTATCCCAATTGCGCAGATCGATGCTCATACTGTTGATCACTGGATTGTCGGGTACAGACTCGTTTATTTACAGACGGCCGCCATATAGCTGGAATATTGCTGAGTTCGGCGTAAAACTAAACTCACACACACATCTGAAGCATCAAGTGTTGAGATCGCTAGTGACCAGGTTGTCAGCCTCAGGACCAGTGTCCATCATACGGTCACGGTCAACACTTGTGGTGTGACCCTGGCCCAGTGACTTAGTCTCTGTTCACCAAGCAGGTAATGGGTACCCGATAGGTGATGGAGTGTTCACTTCTTCACGCATCCCATTGTCAGCCACAGCTATATACTCTACAGGGAGTTAAGAATGAGGAATGGAAGGTCATCCGGATAGACTTTAAGGGGGAAAAATAAACTCATTTGAACAGAAACTAGTACCTGGATAATTGCGATAATAATGTAAAGGTATTATACTCACGGGCCTCGTATTAATATCATGTTGGAGCGTTCGGTGCCTTGACATGCCAGCTATAATGAGGTGTTCTAAAGACGGGTGTCTGGTCGAGTCCCTGCTGTTCCTGCTGATGTTCAACGTGGGCTTCGTCATCATCGCCGCCTGTCTGACAGTGTATGAGGTATGTATGTACCCCCACATTCATGTATCTTTATTGCCGCTGTTTCTGACCTCAACACAAAGTTTCAACCTATCCAAGGAATCGAGTGGTCGATCCCAAACCGAAACTATTTAATCGAGCACATTTATTGCTGAGAAGAAACTGTACCAGACCGTATACACACGTACACATGCAAACACAACCGCTCACACTCACGCGAAAGTACATACGCGCACACATATAATGTCGGCACCAATGCAAACAGTAATTATACAATTTCATTATTCATAATATAATCATACACCTTTTGTCCGCTGGACCATTAGAACAGTTCTTGCTGGCGAAACAATACGCACATCTGGCCACGTGGTCAGTACCAGCACGCCGATGCTGTGATCGATTTGTCCGACTGATTGGAAGCAGTGTTGTTGATTGTCACAACCCTCAAAATACTTTATCGAAAGCCCTTGACAATAATTTCCAGTTCATCAAAGGAGACATGCAGAGATCGTTACAACACTGCATTGTGAATGTAATTTTCAACACGAACACGTTGAAGCGTGAACTGCTGCATAATGCTTTATTTCGTGTCCACTTTTAGCTGACATATTCCAAGGCCGTGTTTCCTTAGCCTACTGTAATATTTCGATGTCACTGTGGGTTTTTTTCAGAAAACATTAATTGACTCTAATTACTTCAGAAAAGTTTACATTAGCAGCCCTCTATGCGTCTGTCTCTAGAGACAAATGTCACAAAAACTAGCCATACGTTAAGGAGATGTGGAAGTAGAAGTGAAACAGTACACTTAAATCGTGACGTACACTTTTGTGATATTTCATCTGGGAGACGTTGTTGTGATGATTTACTTACTTATAGCTGGCTTTATGTGAAAACTAAGGTCTTGTCAAGAAAGCGTAATCATGTAAAAACAGCATAAACATATTGATTGTTCTATTTCCGATTGAATGACCACGGTCCCACGATCTAATAAAAGACAAATGCTTGTTAACTTGTTGCTTCTGTTGCTCACAATGTAAAAGTCAACGTATGCATTTGGTGATTAAATGGTTGATAACTACATCTGAACCGAGGCTGTTGAACAAAGGGGACCTAAATGAAACGCATATTTGTTGTGCCCATCTATTAACTCCTAAGCAGATCAAATGCGACATCTTCCTTCAGCCTAAACACCACCTAAACACAATCTAGCCCTAATGTACATATATGTAGGATGTAAAATTGGGATACATAACATGTTTAGGTTAATATGTAGATGCTAACACATATGTAACAGGGTAGTCGGCACAAGAAGACGTAATTCACTAAACAGAGTTGTCAACACTGTTATCTCTCACGATACTTGTGCTGTGGTCTGCAGTGTTAAAGGGCCCAGATTTGTTTACACAAAGGTGTCTTTATAACATACTTAGTTCGATATGATATACTTCATATTACATCTCAATGCTGCAGCCAATGCTGCTGACGGAGGGTTTAGTGTACCCAAGATCAAGTGTATCTTACTTCTCTGGTCATTACATGGCAAGAAAACGACAGTCTAGTGCACCTGCGAACAAGATGTATATGAAGGTTTTTGGACATTGCGGGTGAAGAAAACGATAGTCTTGTGCACGAGAGATCAAGTTGTATGAGAAGGGGTTTTGGGACATTGCAAGAGAGGACAACGTTATTCTAGTGCTGCTGAGTCCAAGATGTATCTGAAGGTTTTCGGTCATTGTAAGGGAAGAAAACGTTACTCTAGTGCACCCGAGACCAAGATGTATGTGGACTTTTTATATGCAGGGAGAAAATGCTCTTATTTGTGCACCCAAGATGGAGTGAGTGGTATGTGAATGATGTTTTAGATCGTGTGTTGAGGGTTGGAGGGGAACCTGTTACGCCTCGCTATTCAAATACTATCTGTTCCAGCCCGTTGCAGGAGGGTCTGGTATACCCGAGATCAAGTGTTATCTGAATGGCATTAAGGTGCCGCGTGTTGCAAGGTTCGTCACTCTTCTCGCCAAGTCTATTGGAGTTCTCTTCAGTGTAGCAGGAGGTACGTTTTACCTTTGTCCTCGGAACCTCAATACGCCAGACTCCTCAAAGTTGCACATAGCCAGCATATCGCCACGAGAAATGATAAACTAGTTTGTGTCATCATATGTGTTATATTTAGACATACAAAACACGAGTTGAATCATTTACTGACCAGGGTCTGTTTCAATACTTTCTGTGCTTTCAGGTTTGTTTGTTGGTAAGGAAGGACCGATGATTCACAGTGGTGCTATCATAGGAGCTGGGGTTCCACAGGTAGGTCAAACCCACTGACATACAGAAATGGTTTCAGAAATTACTAGCGCATTATTTCAAAGTCAGGACGCACAAAAAAACATTTAAACTGTAAATAATAACGACGATTCCAGGCAATAATCAATGTGTACTTTTCATGTATAAATGTTTAGACACATCGGTCATCTGGTCCAACGACATGTGTCCGCTTGGTGTGGAGCTGCAATGTTACTGTTTATTTAATCTTTAGAGCTAACCCTAAGATTGATTGAGCCTTTCCGTGGGGATCTAGTTTATTCCAGGAGAGGGGTGTGGTTTCACCGACGTCCTGACTTCTTTGTCCAATGGTTGTGATACTGCTGACACTATACTGTTACTACCTGTGTGAAAGTATCAGTTATTCTGTTCATAACCTGCCACTGATAAAATAAATAAATTCATGCAGCATTTAGTATGACTCACGTTAAAGAGTTAACTATCTCTTATCATGAAATGATTAGTTTATCCCGTGTATGTAGGAATACTGTTTTCATTTATTTTAACCAATTCAGGAATGTGTCCTGAAACTTTGATGCTTCAATAATATCGTTGATGTACATACACTACAAGAATATCACATAACATTCATACATCCATGGACATCTCGTATCATCGCGGGGAGGTGGGGTAGCCTAGTGCACTGTTAAAGCGTTGGCTCGACACGCCAAGGACCCGGGTTCGAATCCCCACGTGGGTACAATGTGTGAAGCTCATTTCTGGTGTACCCCGCCGAGATGTTGCTGGAATATTGCTAAAAGCGGCGTAAAACCCAACTCACTCAGTCAGTCGTAACATCGCAGACGTGTGATGGCCGTGAAATACAACTGTTTAAACACCAGGTTTTGTACGAACGATGGAGCCATACAGAGATATGACGAACAGACTGGGAGAAGCCATACATCAATGTACGAGGAATCAGTGAGCGATGAAAAAAAGAATGCGAAGAAACAATGGACTGATGCGATGGAACAATGGGCTGATGCAATGAAACAAAGGACTGATGCGATGAAAAAATAAGCTGACGTGATGAAACAATGCACTGATGTGATGAAAAAATAAGCTGACTTGATGAAACAATGAGCTGACACGATGAAACAATGGACCGTTGTGATCTAACAATTGACTGAGGCGATGTAATAATGGGCTGATGCAAGGAAACAATGGGCTGATGCAATGAAACAATGGACTGATGCAATGAAACAATGGGCTGATGCGATGAGACAATGAACTGATGTGATGAAACAATGGGCTGATGTGATGAAACAATGGACTGATGCAATGAAACAATGGGCTGATACGATGAAACAATGGGTTGATGCAATGAAACAAAGGACTGACATGATGAAACAATGAGCTGATGCGATGAAAACAATGGGCTGACCCGATGACAAACAATGGACAGATGAGATCAAAGAGTTGGTCGATGCCATAAAACAGTCGGCTGATGCGATGAAACAATGGACTGACGCGATGAACAATGAACTAGTGAGATGGAACAATGGGATGATGCGATAAAACAACGGGTTGATGCGATGAGACAATGAACTGATGCAATGACACAATGCACTGATGCAATGAAACAATGGGCTGATGCGATGAAACAATGGGCTGATGCAATGAAACAATGAGCTGATGCAAAGAAACAATAAGCTGACATGATGAAACAATGAGCTGATGCAATGAAACAATGGACTGATGCGATGCAACAATGGGCTGATGCGATGAAACATTGGACTAATGCGATGAAACAATGGGCTGATGCGATGTAAAAATAGGCTGCTTGAATGAAACAATGGACAAATGCGATGAAACAATGAGCTGATGTGATGAAGCAATGGGCTGACGCGATGAAACAATGAACTTATGCGATGAAACAATGGGCTGATGCGATGTAAAAATAGGCTGCTGGAATGAAACAATGGACAAATGCAATGAAACAATGAGCTGATGTGATGAAGCAATTTTCTGATGCGATGAAACAATTGGCTGATGCGATGAGTCAATGAACTGATGTGATGAAAAAATGAACTGACGCGATGGAACAATGGGCTAATGTGATGTAACAGTGTACAGATGTGATGAAAAATGGAATGATGCGGTGAAACAATGGGCTGATGCAAGGAAACAATGAACTGATGCAATGAAACAATGAACTGATGCGATGAAACAATGGATTGATGCGATGTAACAATGGGCTGATGTTATGAAACAATGGGCTGATGCGGTGAAACAATGCGCTGATCCGATGAAACAATGGGCTGATGCAATGAAACAAGGAACTGATGCGATGAGACAATGGGCTGATGTGATGTAACAATGGGCTGATGCAAAGAAACAGTGAAATTATGCGATGAATCAAAGGGCTGATGCTATGAGACAATGGGCTAATGCAATGAAACAATGAACTGATGCGATGAAACAATGGGTTGTTGCGAGGAGACAATTTAAAGGGCTGATGCGATGAGACAATGAACTGATGTGATGAAACAATGGACTGATGCAGGGAAAGAATGAAATGATGCGGTGAATATATGGGCTGATGCGATGAAACAATGGGCTGATGCAATGAAACAATGTGCTGATGAGGCAATTGAATGATGCGATGTGGCAATGAACTGATGTGTTGAAACAATGGGCTGATGCGATGGAACAATGTGGCTGATGCGATGAGACAATGAACTGATGTGAGGTAACAATGGGCTGATGCAATGAATCAATGGACTGATGCGATGAGACAATGAACTGATGCGATGAAACAATGGGCTGATGCAAAGAAACAATGATATAATGCGATGTAACAATGGGCTGATGAGATGGAATGATGGGTGTACACGATGTAGCGATACAGTAAATAGAACACTGTAGATAAAATGGAGTGATGCAATGAAACATTTGAGTGATATGATAGAACGAAGGAGTGATGCAATATATGACTGAGTGATGAAACGATGGAGCGATGCGATGAAACGATGGAGTGATGCAGTTAAACGGCAGAGTGATGCGATGAAACGATGGAGTGATGCGATATACGACTGAGTGATGAAACGATGGAGCGATGCGATATAAGACAGAGTGATGAAACGATGGAGTGATGCAACATACGACGGAGTGATGAAACGATGGAGTGATGCGATATATGACTGAGTGATGAAACGATGGAGTGATGCGATGAAACGATGGTGTGATGCGATGAAATTGCAGAGTGATGCGATGAAACGATGGAGTGATGCGATATACCACGGAGTGATGAAACGATGGAGCGATGCGATATATGACTAGGTGGTGAAACGAAGGAGTGATGCGATATAAGGCAGAGCGATGAAACGATTGAGTGATGCGACATACGGCGGTGTGATGAAACGATGGAGTGATGCGATATATGGCTGAGTGATGAAACGATTGAGTGATGCGATATATGACTGAGTGATGAAACTATTGAGTGATGCGATGAAACGATGGTGTGATGCGATCAAATGGCAGAGTGATGCGATGAAACGATAGAGCGATGCGATATACCACGGAGTGATGAAACGATGGATTGATGCAATATATGACTGAGTGATGAAACGAAGGAGTGATGCGATATATGACTGAGTGATGAAACAAAGGAGAGATGCGATGAAACGATGGTGTGATGCGATGAAACGGTAGAGTGATGCGATGAAACGATGGAGCGATGCGATATACCACGGAGTGATGAAAAGATGGAGTGATGCAATATATGACTGAGTCATGAAACGATGGAGTGATGCAATATATGATGAAGTGATGAAACGATGGTGTGATGCGATGAAACGATGGTGTGATGCGATATAGGACTGAGTGATGAAACGATGGTGTGATGCGAGATTTGACGAAGTGATGAAACGATGGTGTGATGCGATATACGACTGAGTGATGAAACGATGGAGTGATTTGAGGAAGGCTTTTCAGTTAGTTGTATATAAAGTGCTTAGCAAGCTCGTCATTTTGATGATTTCTAGATATCAACGAACACATGCCGAATCGTTGCGTTGTCGTCAATTGCTCCTAAGGGTCGGGCGGTGGTCTCACCATGCACAGATTTCCACAGGACCCCGCAGTTCAGGCTAAATGGGTTATGTTTGTGAGTGCGAAGCGAGCGTTGTGGAAGCCTTGAACGATATCTTACTTGTGTTCTGATCGCTTCACTGAAATTAAAGAATCAAAACTACTTACTAGTTGTCGTAAAATATGTATATGATTGATGACCAAAAAGATTTTCCATGACACAACTTGTAACATAACGATATCTTCCTCGGAAGCGAGGTTGTGGTCGAAATGAAAATAATATTGTAAGTAGTATTATATTGACACCCACCTCGCTTCCACGAGAGAAATTGCTATGTTTTAAGCTATGTCATGCAAAATCCTATTGGCCATCAATCAAATACATATTTTACTACCAGTAGAAAGTAGTTTTGATTTTGTAACTGGGTGAAAACAAACCTAAATTAAAATAGCATTTATCCTCAGACTGGCGGATGTTCGCCACAGGGCGCCGCCATTTTTAAAAATCGTGAAGTCACAGGCTGTTAGAATTAATGAGATTATGGTTTGTTTTCATCAATTTAGAAAATCAAACTACTTTCTACTCGTAGTTAAATATGTATTTGAATCATGCCCAAAAGGATTTTGCATGAAACAACTTGTAACATAACGATGTCTTCCACAGAAGCGAGGTTGGGGTCGAAGTGACAATACTGCGCGATAAATTTCTTGCTACATTCACGTGGTTAACGTCCACTCACCAGTATGTAGATACTAGTCAATGTACGTCTTTATATTTGGTCTTATAATACTAATTAGTTTATTATCATACTTGYATGCATTTTGAAACTTAATATAAAGCAGGCGATCTGCTGATACGTATAGTGAATTTATAACAGGATTGTAAAATCTAGACATTTTATAGTTGCCAATGTGAATCATAATTCGCACTAGTGTATGTTGCCTGTCTCATTACACTTCAAGGCGAAAACAATGATTCTGTTGAATGCTACGACAAATTAATAAAAACAAAATGCAAATATTACAATTAAAACAGATTAAAGTTACAGGAACAATGCCAGGCTATTACCTTGTTCGAGGAAGGTATCCATCAATATCCACAAAAACGAGTGATATGCCATTCATCTGCAGCTGTTCCAAGTGAGGTGTCTTTTAACAGTCTAATATACGAAAATGTGATATATCGTTTCGGGTATTTCACATTGGTGTGTAGTCTCATTGATCACCCAAGATAGCACACCTGGCATAATGCCCGCCATTCTTTAAAAAAATAGTAATTTAGTTAACCAATAATGAGCAATCAGTCAATGTACTGGCGGTTAATCCTTTGAAAGAAGGACCTTGTTTTTATACAGACACAGACACGACAGAGTGTATTCAGTATAGATCAGTAAATCTACATACATGACCACTACCTTTTGACAAATCCGCTGTGCAAGATAAAAGTAATTAATCAATCAGCGTGTCATAGGCTAAAAGCTTTAATCGATGTTTAAAATGCTGAATATTTACTCCACTAGAAACACAAGAAATGCCAAATGGGAACCTTTGTCGGGTTATCTTAGTGTGTTACCACTAATTATACCTGGTATAAATTCATTAACTGACCATCATTTGAAAATAACATCCGTAGGTTTGTACCACCTAGCACGGGTTACAACAAGGGAGTATTAATTGCTGTATTGCATGTGAAAACTTATCGGCCGACACTGATTGGAGAATACAAACAGAACTTCATTGTTGCATAAGAAATACATATAAGCATTTGCTGTAAAACTGTATGTACCTATTTACCTGAGTAAATTTTGAGATTCTTCTAGCAATGGCAAAGTAGGGTTGTTTAGTTTACGGATTCAAATAAATCAAATGTCAATTTTTAATATCATACGTAATAGACGTCATATTTTTACATGGCATGATTAAATATCGAGGTAAAAAACCATAGAAATGGGATCCATTTAATCAGTCATACCATCCAGGCATTAGAAAACTTTAAAAAGCCCACACTGCTTTGATACTTTATTACAATCAGACAAGACCTGCCAGGTATATTTTCAAATAACTGCATCCGATGGGCATCCAACCTTTCTAATGTCGCACTGTTTAGGTTGAAGTAATTAACCGTAACCGTGATGAGCGAGGCTGATCATCGTTTTCACTTTCACTAGCGTCTGGCTCGAACAAACAAGGCACCAAGCGATTTTGACAGAATCGTCTATGAAAACAAGTTGTAAATCGGAAACTAGGCAAAGCAGGAGACAAATGAAATGACAGTAGATTGTGAGAACATATAGCTTTCATTTTTCACAACAGTTGTCACGATTTCAGGTTTATACAAATCTGTAAACAAGATAATTTACCCCCTGAAATCAGGGATACTCTATAACATATAGTCTCCCTGCTGAAATGTACATGAATTCTGCATCGGCCCTCATATAAATTCCTCACATGACG
>VKKT01008667.1:16335-29871 GCA_008038995.1 Haliotis laevigata | reverse complement strand
TTGAAAGGTGTATATATCATAGTATAGTGTTGGCAAGGTGTATATATCATAGTATAGTGTTGAAAGGTGTATATATCATAGTATAGTGTTGGCAAGGTCTGTATATCATAGTATAGTGTTGAAAGGTGTATATATCATTGTAATAGTATTGTAAAGGTGTATATAGCTGTGTACTGCGTTTTAGTGTAGACAACATTGTTTTGTGTTGTATTGATGAACATATCGTTGTATAGTGTTGCAAAGGTGTATATGTGAGTGAGTTAGTTTTACGCCGCACTCATCAATATTCCAGCTATATGGCGGCGGTCTGTAAATAATCAGGTATGGACCAATTGGGATACAATGACATGTGTCAACCAAGTTAGCAACCCTGACCACCCGATCCCGTTAGTCGCCATTTGCGACAAGCATGGGTTGCTGAAGATCAATTCTAACCCGGATCTTCACCGCCATCAACTGTTACTGCTCAACCTTATCCATTTTATTAAAAACATTTATAGTGTTATAAAGGTGTATATTGCTGTGTACTGCGTTGTAGTGTATACAACATTGAATTGTATTGATGAAAAAATATCATTGTACAGTGTTGTATCGATGTTTACATGTATATCATTGTATAGTGTTGTAAAGGTGTATATATTTTTGTGCTACATTGTAAAGTTGTATATAGATGTGCACTGCGTTGCAGTGGTTTAATCGTGGTCTATATAACGTTATGTTATATAATCGTTGTCTATACAGCATTGTTTTGAACTGTATCAGTGTATACAGAATTGTATCACATTTTGGTAGTGTGTATTCCTTGACCTTGAGAAAATACACGTTGTATGTCTCGTTGCCATGTCTACATAACATGATATGAGTGTTTTGCCTTCATTGTATATAAACTGGCATTACATTAATATGAATGACAGCATCGTGTTGTTTAGTCATTGTCTATAGCATTGTGTAGAGTTGTATTGGTGTATAGAGCATTGTATTGCATTGTATCAGTGTGAATTCTTGTACTTGATCTTGTATAGGTTGTATGTCTCTTTGGATATGATGTTACCTAATGTGTGTTGCCTCTAACTAGCACTGCCACCGTCATTGTACCCTTTTTATTAGAAATTTCACGAAGTTGCGTCACTATCGTTACAAATAATTGTAACGTCATTTTGAAAAGAAAAGAATCCAAAGATGATATTCCCTTAATGTACATATATATTAAAACATCTAGTTTTACAACATAATATGGCTAATGAGTTTTTAAATTTTATATTTATTGCTCAAAAGGGGCCAACAAGCTAAACAATCCCTTTTTTTCTTATTTGCAAATATAAAGTAAAATGTAGCGAAAACTTCAAAATGAGAATATGAATTATATTATGCTTATTTGAAGCTCAACTGCCAAGCATACTGGCACTACAAATTCCAAATATAAACACATACATCAATTTGAATTAAATAAGGAAAATGATAATGTTATAGCATGGACATTGGCATTAGCTGTTACGATAGTGACACAATAACGGTAGTGACATGTTTATTAGCATTCAACCTGCGAAAGAACTATAACGTACAGACAAGAATCATTCTGGAAGGAACGAAAGTGGTTCTGAAAGTGAGAAAAAACGCGAGTGAAAACTGGAAACCACTGGAACTTGAGGAGGAGTACACACCGTTGTGTTGTCAAAAAGTGTTGATCTATCGAAGAATCGGATGATATAAGTACCAAGAAACTGTTTTCATTGTTTTACTTGGGACGGATGTTATCCAGTATTCCGGAAAATACGAGTGGAATTAAAGGTCTTCCGCCTCGAGATTCCGATGTGTGTAGAGTCAAGGACTTACGACTCTACTGACAGTCTTTGTGTGTTGTGTAATAGATACTTATATTATCCCAAAAGGACAGAGTATTTGGAAACATTTAATTGAAAGGTAACCACTTTATTTACATTGTATTGAATAGAGAAGTGCTTTCTTCTCATGTCATACTGTTGGAAATATTTTGCATTATATTTTCGTATAGATGAAAATTATTCCAACACGATACTTCCGTTTCTTTCGGTTGTGTTTGTATACATGAGTAACTTCCGGTACAATGCCGATCATTTCTGAAATAACCTTCGCTTAAATCTATTCAACTTCTCCTGTTACCTATTGAAATGAAGATTTTGCAAGGTTTTTGGATTTCTCCACAGTAACCTATAGAATATCATCATCCCAATACTACAATTGAATCTATTCAGCTTCTGTTGATACCTATTGAAATGAATATTCTGCAAGGTTTGGGATTGTTTTCGCTGTAACCAACAGAATATCATCATTCTAAAATTACATTAAGAAATATTATGACTCTACTGAGAGATAAAACAAAAATTACATGCCTGACTTTATGCCACACCATGAGAAAAGTTTTGTTTCTCATGTCATATTGATGGAAACGTTTTGCATTATATATCTCATGGGGAATGGAAAATATCCGAACAAGATACTCCGGTCTTCCGGTTGTTTATATACATGTCTAAATTTCGGTGCAATCCCGATTATTTCTGAAATAACCTTCCTTTAAACCTATCAGCTTCCGATGATACCTACTGAAATGAATATTCGCCAAGGTTTTTCAATTTCTCCAGTTTAACCCATAAAATATCATCATCCGAATAATACATTAAGAAATATTATGTTTTTACCGAGAGTTCAGACAAAAATCACATGCTTGATTTTATGTTACATCTTTGTTCTCATGTCATATTGTTGGAAACGTTTTGTATTACATCTTCGTATGGAAATATTATGTTCCTACTGAAAGTTAGGACAAAAAATACATACTTGATTTCATATCACAAGAGAAATGTTTGTCATGTTTTTGGAAACGTTATGCATTATATCTTCGAATGGAGGATGAAGAATGTGTGTTCGATTACTTCTAAAATAACCTCCATTTGAACCTTTTCAGCTTCGATTGATACCTATTGAAATGAATATTCTGCAAGGTTTTGGGGTTTCTCCACTGTAACCTATAGAATATCATCATCCCAATACTACATTAAGAAATATTATGTTTCTACTGATAGTTCAGACAAAAATCACATGCTTGATTTTATGTCACATTATGAGAAATGCTTTGTTCTCATGTCATATTGTTGAAAACGTTTTTGCATTATATCTTCGTATGGAAATGGTATGTTTCTACCGAGAGTTAGGACAAAAATCACATACGTTTTTTTTATATTACATCATGAAAAATGCTTTGTTCTCATGTATTATTGTTGGGAACGTTTTGCATTATATGTTCGAATGGGGTGTGTGTGTGTGGATGTGGGTGTGTGTTCCGTTCCTCCGGTTGTTGATTGTATACATGCATGTGTAACTTCCGATTCAGTGCCGATCATTTCTGAAATAACCTTCATTTATATCTATTCAGCTTCTGTTGATACCAGTTGAAATGAATATTTTGCAAGGTTTTACAAGAGTTAAGAATATCATCATTCTAAAATTACATTAAGAAATATCATGTTCCCACAAAAAACACAATGTAATCTTTTTACTTTGTGATTCCATGAGAAATGCTTTGCTTAAATGTTTCTGATGTCAATTGTTTGGAAGTGTTATGCATTATATCTTCGTATGAGGGGTGATAGTCATCCCAACACACTGTTCTTCAGTCTTTCCGGACGTTGGTTGTATAGCTCCCATTGCATTGCTGAAACAACGTTCAAACAAATTTATTCAATTTTTATTGATATGTATTGAAATCAATATTTTGAAAGGTTCACAATTACTTTAGTATGATTTATAGAATATCATTACCCGAATATTACGTTAAGAAGCATTGAGTGAGTGAGTTAAAGTAGTCACAGCGGCAGTATTTCAGCCATATCGCGACTTAAGATAGTTATAAATTCATGACAAATGCGCAAACTTTAAAAACCCGTCGACGAAGGATAGTAAAACCAACTAGTACATCACAGTAATAGGAAATAAAACTAGCGTATATCTCTCAAATAGGATTTTAAATTAGGACAATACAATATCACATTAGGCTGGGGATCGCCAACAACTGAAGGTAGATCACCACTCTAGGGACCATGGGGACTTACAGCACTTTGGCTACCTGCATGGACCCTAGCTGGATTTATACCATTCCTTCAGCCATTGGCGATTGTACTGATATTTAGCCATAATAAAACAACAAGTATTCTACAATTAAAAAAGTGTGTAGAACTAAATTGACTTGGGAGGTTTTGGGACTTACGTACCCTCTAAGGAGGACAATAATTTTACAGTACTTTAACCCCTTCGAGGATACAGACACTAACTATCTTCGTTGCTAATTTATTCTACCGATTATAAAATATCATTTATCTATGCACAAAACATATAAAATTAAAAATCATTGTGTTTTACCAGGAGTTGTTATTGTGTTTTAACGGGAGTTGTAACACTAGTCACAGCTCTGATTCCATGTCATGGCATTAGAAATCTTAAAATGTTTTCTTTTTCAATGACATATCATAGGAAACGTGTTATATTAAACACGTGCAAGTGTTATGTTAGTTATCTCAACAAAAGTAAAGGTACTGATGGTAACAACTTCATAATCCTATGACACTTGAGGTCATTAATACTTTCTCCTTTTCACCATACTTTGAGGTGGGTTTTCTTTTGTAAATGTAATTTCTCAAAATGGCTAGGAGAAATAACCCATTTTGGTTTGTCCTTATTTCACTTTTAATTGATTTCATAAAGCTCACAACCAAAGTTGTAGAAAATATCCTTTTTCATGTTACTTACGAAGATATTTACACCCATATCTGGGCATGGTACAATGGTATAAATCATAAATATTTCTTTATGGGAAAGAAAAACAATTTCCAAAATGGATAGCAAAGAACAATTAAAAATATTACAAAACTGTCGAGGTTTAAATAACTCCTTTAAACGAAAACAGGTGTTTAGATACCTAAGAACGAAAAAATCAAATATTTTCTGTGTACAAGATGTACATTTCACAAAGGACCAAGAACAGCTTATTAGACAACAGTCCTTACAAAAGTAATGCAAGAGGGACAGCAATTTTCTTCAATAATGACTTTGATTCTGAAGTTAAAAAGGTGATCTTGGATAATAAGGAGGGAAACTATGTATGCTTAAGTGTCATGATAAATGATTGTATGCATACTGTGATTAACTTGTATGGGCCAAATACAGATAAGCCAGATTTCTACAAAGAAATCAAAGCCAAAATATAAAATTAGAAAAAGATAAAATAATAATGTGTGGCAATTGGAATGTAGTGCTTGATGCTGAAATAGATACATTCAATTACAAACAGATAAACAATCCAAAATGTCAGAAAGGAATTGCTAGGAATTGTTGATTTCTTTGATTTGAAATATGCATGGAGGGAATCCCACCCAGATGTGGTTAGACTGTTTCCTGATATTGCACAATGTATTAAATTTTGTTACTGAAAATGATATTGCTCCAATCATTAAAACAGACCACTCTATAATACCCATTACTCTAAATACCACCGTACCAAAAAGGGGGCGAAGCTTCTGGAAATGTAATAGCTCATTATCAAAGGGTAAAAAATATGTTGAAAATGTAAAAGAAACAATAAAATCGACCCTACAGCAGTACAACAATCCATGTAGTAATAATGGTGAAGATTATTTGATACATGATCAAATGCTGTGGGAAATGTTAGTATTAGAGATAAGAGGGATGACTATATGTTATTCTGCAACAAAAAGTTAATAACCAAAAATTAAAACAAACACAGACAGATATCATAGAGGTTGAAGAAAGACTCGACTCAGCGGAAAATCAAAAAGAAAAATAAACTTTATTAGAAAATATTAATATAGCTAAAATGGATTTGGAAGAAATGGAAACCAAGTAACTCTAGACTCCTTTATCAGATCTAATGTGAAATGGATAGAGCATGGGAAAAACCTAGTAAATATTGTCTACATTTAGAACATAGAAATGTTTCAAACAAATCCAATAAAGAATTATACAGAAGCCATGGGTAAATACTAAAATGCCAAAATGAAATTTTAGAAGAGACAAAACATTACTATGAAAAGCTGTATACTAGTGAAGAATGTGTAGGTAGATTTGGAAAGTATGTTTTCGAATTTTGAAGTTAAAAAACTATCTGATGGAATAGCAGCATCTCTAGAGGGGGAGTTAACATATGATGAAATTATTTCTGCTCTCAAAAAAAAACAAAAATGGTAAAAGCCCAGGCCCTTGGGGATTTACTGCCGCATTCAATAAATGTTTTTGGGAATGACTTAGGAAAGTACTTAATTATTTCTTTAAACTATGGCTACAAACTTGGATCTTTACCAACGACGCAAAAACAGGGACTAATAACATGCTTACCCAAGGAAAATAAACCTAAACAAAACATTGGAGACCTATATCTCTCTTAAACACATCCTATAAACTAGCCTCAGCAGTAGTTGCAAACCGGATTAAAAAGATTTTACCACAAATTATCCATGAGGACCAAAAAAGCTTTGTCCAAGGAAGATATATAAGGGAATAAACAAGATTGATTTACGACTTGATGGATTATACAGAAACTCATCAAAAACCTTGCTTACTTCTATTAATTGACTTTTGAAAAGCCTTTGATTCAGTGGATAGACAATATATTCAAAACGTCCTGAGGTTTTTCAATTTTGGCAAGAGTATTCAACATTGGATTACACTACTATTTGAGGGTATAGAATCTAGTGTCTTAGTAAATGGCTATGGAAGTTCAGTTTTTCCCATATCAGGAGGCTGTCGCCAGGGTGACCCAGTATTACCTTATATCTTCATCCTGTGTGTAGAAATATTAGCACTACTTATAAGAAAGGATAAAAAATAGAAGGTGTTAGTATGGTTAATATAGAACATATCTTAGAGCAATTTGCAGTTTCGTTTGCATGATTTTCAGGACTAAAAGTCAATACAGAAAAGACAAAATTAATCTGGATTGGTTACAAAAAAGATTTCGAATAAAACTATGTAAAGATGTGGATTTGGATTGGAACCAGACAATGTTTTTAGGAATTGACTTAGATATAGATCTGGAGAATATGCAAAACCTAAATTATGAAAAGAAACTCAATTTGATTGAAAGGGAAATGAAAATATGGTCAATCAGAAATTTAACTCCAATGGGGAGAAACATTATTTTAAAAGCTTTACTTCTTCCAAAACTAAATCACTTATTTAATATTCTACCAAACCCACCGATGGAAATCATAGAAAGATTCAAAAAGAACTGTTTCAACTTTATATGGAATGGGAAAAAAGATAAATTAAGGAGAAGTATAATGAAAAAAAAAGTTAAATGTGGAGGAATTGGGGTACCAGATATACAAAACACAATATTTGCACAGAAATTGAATTGGATAAGAAGAATATTGCAAAAAACATTGAACTTTAAATATGTATTTACGAGAGATCCATCAGATAGTATTAGGTTGGCACACCCTGTTTACATAAACACAAATGTCATACCAGTGGTATCAAATACTTTCTGGAGGGATGTCCTGGAGGGATGGTCCAATTTTCTAGTTAAACACTATGAAAAGGTTGAATGCTCTTCTGAGATACTCTGCCAATCCGTCTGGTGGAATGACAATATACAAATTGGTGGAAAACCGGTATATTATTTGGAATTATTGAGTCACGTCTGGTTAAATAATGTAGCTGCAGGAAGAATTTGTTTCAAAAATGAAAATAATATTCTTGGATTTGAAGGGAAACATAACAATCCAATGAATGTGATCAGTATTACAGTAAATAAAATGAAAATCAAACCATGTTTTAAACATGTTAAGAGGGCGATACTAAACTATTATGAGGCAAAAAAGATAAATTATTTTCAGAACTGTCTATTCTCAAATTTCTTCAGTTTCTGGTCATCATTTCATACACTGTTTGCAGATACATAACAAATCTTCTCTACGGGTAAATTATCCCCCAAATATCTTCACTTGTTAAAAATGGCAAATACTCTAAACAGCTATTGGTATTTTCTGTACATCATTACAAGTCAAAAGATTTATTATAACATACTATGATTGTATAACACTTTTTATGTGCAATCTGTGGTACATTATCATGCATGGTGTATGTATCTAATGTTATCTATCCTGAAATTTTCTTCACCTGTTAAAACTGGCATATACTCCACACAATTATTGGAATTGTCTGTACATCATTACAAGTCACAAGAATAGTTAATATACTATGTTGCGACATGTATAATACTTTTATGTGCCATCTGTAGTACATTATCATCCATGTTGTATGTATCTTGTGCTCTCTTTTCACTTGTTGAAACTGCCAAATACTCTATACAACTATCGATATACTCTGTACACCATTGCTAGTCAAGATAATAGGTATAACGTTCTATGATTTGTATAACACTTCTATGTGCCATCTGCTGTACATTATCATATATGATGTAATTTAGTGATATGTGTACAACATAATTTAAAACCTAACTAAAATATGCTATGCTACCATTCCCCATGATGATGTTATGTAGATTTATTCACATTACTGTATATCTACTTTTGTTATACATGAAAATGGGAAATAAAAGACAATTATTTAAAAAAATAGTAATAGCCAGTTTTGTATGTTTACTTTAAAAGATAATTTGATTAAATTTGTCATTCAGATATTTTAGAATGTTTGAAGAATATGTAATAGGCCAAATATTTATTTATGGATGTCCCTGTCATGTAAACAACAGGTACAGATTGCATGTTACGGCAGTGACATTGTGACGGTATATAATGTCACTACCGTAACGACCTTATCTAAGCCGTTACACTCCCCTGTCCTTACTGTAACAAAAAAATCATGATTTGTTGTTACGGTAAGGACAAGGTAGTGTAACGGCTTACTTATATGCTTATTGATTTTATTCATTTGATACAAAAGTTTATGGTAAATAAGATTCCAAAACATTTGATATCTTTGAATTGAAAATATAGACACAAACAACATTAAGCTAAAACAATGTCACTGCCGTCACGAAATCTGTCCTTACCGTAACAACACCCATGACAACGGCAGTGACCGTAACGGTAGTGACAGCCACTAACAATATCAGTTTTAAAGCAATAACTCCTCCCCAAAGATACAGATATCCAGAACTGGTATGCAAAAATCACTTCATCATCATTCTTAAATCATTACTCGTCATATAAATCTGTCCTTGAAGCTGAAAAATATAAATCAGAGTTTTGTTATGATAAAAACCTCTTACATGTTTTCTTCAAATGCAGATGCTTGAGTCGAAAACTTAGAATTCAACATTACCATTATAAGATAGTAAATGCTGGTTCCATTGAATGTGATAAATGTAATTTGATTAAAGATGAGTGTCATTTCTTGCTCGTATGTCGTATGCCCATATTCACAACAGCGCTCTTTGTACATTCCTGATTTTTATAACTATATATCCAATCAGATCAAAGTTTAAACAGTGATTTGCAACAAAGAATGTAAAACTCCTACAAAATATTGCAATTTATCTTAAACTATGTCTAATGTTTAGTAAACTGGAAACGTTTTTAAAACATCCAGTACGTCCATGACAAACTTAACTCTGAGCCGCCTAATGTAAAGTCAGGATCGTCTTCATCTTGAAATATATAGAAGTCTACTCTTTTTATGTCTATTCATTGATCTTTTGGGTTAGCTTCATCGAGACTGACAACAATTTTGAACAGATGAAAAGATTAGGAGAGACTCGGTCCTCCTGTAAGCAATCATCTGTCAAGATTAGTGAGTGAGTGAGTGAGTGAATGCGTTTAGTTTTAATCCATTTTTAGCAATATTCAAGCAATAGCTACAATGGACTTCACACATTGTAACCACCTGGGGAATCGAACCGGGTCTTCGGTGTGACGAGCGAACGCTTTAACCACTAGTCTATCCATGGCCCATCTGCCAAGATTAAGACAACTCTGAGAAATAACCAGAGTTACAATTAGCACTCAATCCCAGAACAGTCTCGTCTTTTTTTCGATGAAGATATTCTACTTTTTAAAAACCGGTTTGTGTTTCATTGGTGATATGATTAATTTTTCTATGTATGATTAAGTATTTGTTTCATTCTGTACGCTAATACACCGGATATGATTTCATAGTCTAAGCTAGTAGGTTTATAGGACGCCAATAACATATCGGCGACGGTGATGTTGTTTGGGTAAAAACGTATACAGGCCATGTCTCTGAAGCTCTGAAAAGCTGAAAACGTTTCCGTGATCATAGGCGCACGTGACTGATATGAAAAGAAATATTTGAATAGCGTTCCAGATCTCGACCGAAAATCCATCAGATGTTTTTCCACTTTTCAGTTGATTTAATATGACAGAACATTCTGCCCATCACATATGTAAACCTTCAAAGCAGGACCAACGTCGTACACTGCAACACAAAGTCCTGGTTTTGTTGCCTTTATTTGCTTCCTGTTTTTACTGTCGGGAATCGAGCTGTCCGAATCAACCAAGTGACCATACGTTGGCGTTATTTGACCTCAGTGACGTCAACATTTTACATCACCAGTGACTTCTACATCATATACGTGGTGTTCGGTGACGAGTACTGTGTCCTTCTTCAAGAGAGAGTTCCGTGCTAAGAGAAGATTGGGCCTAAAATGAGGAAATGGCAATTAGTGCAGATGATCAGTACTCGAACACGCTCGAAGTGTAGTTACAGTTAGAGCTAACGTTAAAATATATGTGGTGTTAAGATCATGCCCATAAATCAAAACGTCCGTAGAGAGCCTAGTTAGAACCGGTCCTCAGTAACCCTTGCTTGTCATTAGAGACGACTGACGCGAACGGATGGTCACTCTCACTGACGTGGTTAACACATGTCATCGTACCCACTGTGCGTAGATCGATGCTCATGCTGTTGATTGTCTGGTCCAGGCTCGATTATTTACAGGCCGCCGCCATACTGCCAGAATATTGCTGAGTGCGGCGTTAAACAACAACCCAAGAAACATAAATCCAAACATAACAGTCAAACCTGAAACAATTTCAAAACTTTAATGAAGCTAATAAAACTATACCATTTAGTGTTTCAACAATTTTACCCACCAGTTATATATTGAACCTCTATTTCTAATAAACTTGCTGTACCACATCGTTTCCATTCTAAATTCCTGTACTGGGTTGAAACATAAGCAAATGCTGCTACCCAACAACTACATCACACAAGTAGCTCAAAACCATACGTTTTGCACGTTAAATTCAACATTTTTGTGTTCACTGTCCTTCGGTGCGTTTTGGTGCATGATCATTTTGCTGAGTTTGCTGAAATAGTTCTCCTGTCCAATGTCTGACAGACATGGCATGGTAATTGAGTTTTGGGCGAGTCGCGACATTAACACATGCGCCTAACGGAAGACAACATCAAATTTTAAAAAAGAAAGTATAAACAATATGTCAATTTTGAAAAGTACGTGTACTTATTCTATAAACATGCAGATGAGAGAGAAATCGGAAAACCGTTTAAAGGCTTATTTAAAGTCACCACAGGATAGATAAATACATTATTTTTTTCAAATTGTCTCTCAATGCAGAAAGGAAGTGTGATAAAATCCGCTCAGGTGGACCCTAAAATATGCTGAGGCTCAAACGTGATCGGAGAAAATGTACAGTAGCCCTTCATAAAGATAGTCTGTTATTGTGAACATTCCATCAATAATGTTATTCTGTTCTTGGTGTATTTACATGGTACTGATGACACACACGCCAGACCTCTTGACAATGACACTGCAGTAACTCGAGTAAGTATTTAATTCATCGTGCTGCGTTCATATGTCTTCCCAGCATCCCACAGGTACTGAAGAGTTGTCTCCCCTTGTTAAACTCCACACAGACTACGGAACGAGTGTTTAGGACACAGAAGTATGGAACCCGTCTCTGGGACAACTCAAACCTTAACTTCCAACCGAGTTAATAAAACCTTCAATAAAATATGGCCCGTCCGACCGCCAGAGATGGGCTAGATTTCTGAGGGACGGTCTAAATTTCAGCTAGCGACCCCGGTGGTCTATTAAAAATGTTCTATACATCTGAGTAAATTCACCATACCTTGGTGTCTTGTCTGGTTAAATCCGTTTGGGGCTGGTAACATTTTGAAGTTACTAGCCCTGATGTCTGGCTGGGTTTATAACTTATTTCATACACTGGTATAGCGGATGTATATTCGCTCTAAATGTAATTTAAAACAGAACGTCATAAAAATTCCATTATACTACCTCTAATTTCAAAAGTAGGTTCATCTCCATTCTGCCATGACAATTTTTACTTTCTTGTGGAATATTCAATGAATAGCTGATTTCTTTTGGTAAATGTACCAAATTGTTTTCTGTCAAAAGTTGAAAAAATATTTTATTTCTTTTTAAATTTCAAAGTTTACTAAAAAAAATAATTTAAAAACTTTGCAAACTTTTTATGTCTTATTATTACAATTTCATAATTGTATTAAACAAAGTAATAGCAATTACAACATCAAACGTTTGCTGTTCTCAGATAAATGTCCCTAAAAATCATCAATTTTGAGTAATTTTGACATAGGTTAAAATACCCGTTACCTTGACAACCGTTTGCTATGGAGCGGTGCTCATCAACTCTTCAAAAACAAAACTGAAGTGAAAGTTGTATGTATTCTTTCAATACAAAGTAAAGGAATTCTGACTGCAAGAATGGTTTTAACAATATTGTCAACTGAAAAATAGCATTTTCGTACATTTTCACATGCTATTCTGGGTCAATTTTGTAGAATTTTAAATAATGGCTAATTAAGGAAAAATATTGATAGCAGAAAAAAATCTCAGTGACATGACATTTTACAAGGACAAATAAAGAGAATCACAACATTTCAAGTGAATATGAAATTTTGGACTTATCCACCTCTGCATGATTCTTAGGTGGAATGCTACTTAACGTACCATTTTATTTGGAACTCTTTCTTTGGTCACGCGTCAAAACGTAATGCGGCCTCGCATTTCTTCAAAACGAAAATAGTACATTACCGTAAACCATGCATAATGGCGTACCGAAAATCAGAGACCAGAATGACTTGAATATATACCTCTGAATGACTCTAAATAACCACTTACAATCCAGCATTTACTGATGTCATGGTAGAATTTGGTTTAATACCACCTTACTGAAGCGAAACCAGTGTCAGGTCACGAACGTGGTGGACCTCGCATACTGCGGCCACGTGGGAAACATGAGCCTTCCGCATGACACGACACCGTCACCAGTGAATATATGCAACATCTCGCGTACACACCTCTGGACTAAACCGACTACAGGTCACTGCATTCAAAGGACGACCGCCAAGTTTGACAGGTCTTTTCTATAGCAGACAGTGATAATCCTGTTTTTATGAATGCGAGACGTTATTGGGGTGGATTAAACCAATAAAATTATTTGTTTATGTGTGTTTCATGTTTAACGCCACCATCAGAGTGTGTGTGTGTGTGTGTGTGTGTGT
>VKKT01008666.1:66202-82223 GCA_008038995.1 Haliotis laevigata | reverse complement strand
ATTTGCCAAAATGTATGACAACTATAGTGGGTAGGAGGGTGGGGATCAGAAAACATATATCTGAATAACAAGAATGTTTTTGTTGGTAATTTCATCCTTTTGGAAACTATCATGAGTTTCTGTACACTCAATGCTCAGGTCTTATTACACTCTGGTTACCGTCTCAAAGGCATCAGGTCGTTTGTGTTACAGAGTGAGTGAGTGAGTATGGTTTTGACCCGGGGTTAGCAATATTCCAGCAACATCACAGCAGAGGACACCAGAAATTGGATTATGTGGGGAATAGAACCCGGACCTTCAGTGTGACGAGTGAAAGAGTTAACCACTAGACTACCCCACCGTCCATTTGAGTTATTGGTGGGAATAGCTACTCCATTGAACTGTGGTCATGCATATTCCAAGTGATTGTGGAAAGTATATTAAAACATATGAGGAACTGTGATGGTGACAGACTGAAAGACACAGGTTTGAGATGATAAAATGTTTATGTAAAGTCAATAATCAGTTCATTTAATTCAAATAGTTTTGTCTTAAGAATCATTGACAAAACATTATTGCTATATCATCAATACAGAAACAAAATATTTTCATCCTGTCCCGTTCAATTCCTCGTACCATGTTTCTGTTCCAGTTCAGCAAATCTTGCTGGCCGATCGCTCTCAGCAGTGTTAAGAAAGTGTCGTAGGAAGAACCGCTCTGACTTCTCTCTCTCTGTGTTCGTGATATCGCTGCCGTTCAGAAGCTTGATGTTCGGTAAGCTGTTGAAACAGAGCCGCATTATACACAAACTTCAAGATATTGTGAAAGAGAAAGAAAAAGGTATTGATTAAATGGAGCAAAACCCTTAAGTACAAGATACATTGTGTAAAAATATTATCAATAAAAGCGTCAGTTTGCTAAAGTGACATAAGTTATCTAACTACAAGATCTGATAACACCTGATGATATGTTAGAAATATACTTGATATAAGTTGTAAGGTCAGTATGATATTGTCAGGGAGAACTGCCAAAGTTCTTGTCCCTTATTTTGAAACCATGTGTCAAGACAACCATCACCAATTGGGTCTTTGAATGGCATTTAGAAGTGATACACATGATGATGAAGGAGTACAGATATGCTCTGAAACATGTTCCTCACAATAAAGAAGTTCACATCCATAAAACTCTCTTCCTCATCACCATTTGCTTTAACCTTTATCATGTAGGATTCATTTCATAAATTGGTTAAGCGTATAATTATCATGTTGAACTTATTTTTCAACACAACTCAGAAGTGTTCAAACTGTGACATACCTAGCTATGTACAACATCCATCGGTCGTCCTGCTCCATCTGTGCAACAAGTGGGATCCCCTGCAATGATACATCCTTTCTAAAGTACTGGTTCACAATCAAACACTGAACTGAAGATAAATACTGGTTCAATCACCAGGTACAGTCTAACAAAATGAAGTTGACCAAATAAATAGTTGCGATAATAGCAATTAGTTTTTGTAAATCATTGGTTTTAAATATAACCTGTGCTTGAAATAGCATATTTGTTCATGGCTCACTCAGCAATATTCCAGCTATTAGTTCAAAGAGTCAGCTAAATGGACAACACAGTCTGGTTCAGTGACCTGATTGCTTGTCACCATACCCAATGTTGAATGCTGCATATAATATCAATCACTGGTTTGTCTGGTCCAGACTAAATGTTTGATAATCTGTCATCCAACTCACCGTGAGTCTCACTGATGAAAGGGAAGGGAACTGAGACAACGCCTGCAGGTGCTCCCAGTCGCTGATGCTAGTCTTGCTCAAACACAATGTGTGCAGCTGCTGGAAAGGTCTTGTGCTGGTTTCATTAATATAACCCTTTCCCGAATCAGGAGTCTCAGAGTTGTCTCCCTTCAATTGATCAGATTTGGCAATTGGTTTTACAGAATTTTCTGGTATGCAACTTTTCTTTGGCTGGAAAGAATCTGAAGTATTGGTTTCATTTGTCTTAGGGTTGCATGAGTCACAAGCTATATAACAAGCCTCATTGAACAGCTCATCAACAATGCTCCAGCATTTCTCATTCACGGAGTTATCTCCAGACTGACAAGCTTCTGACACAAGGGCATCAATGATGGCATTGCAGTCTTGCACAGAGGTTATTTTTGGCTTGAGGTCACGTGGAAGGTTGCCTTGACAACTGGGATCATAATGAACATCCTGTAAAGGGTTGCCAGAGAGTATGAGGTTTTTTAGATTTTTGAGGTCGCGTAGTTTCCACACTTCTGACCAGCTGAAATAGAGCATTCAGAATGTCACATCACATTTTCAACAATACAGGACGAAGTACAATGCAAAATGCCAGCATATTAATTTTATTCATTTGCATACTGGGATACAAATATTTACAACTATTACAAATTGTTAGCAAGAAGAAGTTGAGGACAACTTAGAGGTTCCAGGTCGTGGATCCAGTTTTAGAAGGTAATACAATCTTTGAAAACACTTGGCTTTTGTCCAAAAGTAGACTTGTAGACTAAAATTGTGCCATTTTGTCATTATTTTAGCTTCTACTACTTAAACATTTATATAAAGTCATGAATTTGAAACTTTTAACCATTTTTTTATGCTATTACAATAAACAAAAATTCTAACAAGTCAACTACTATTCTGTGTTCTGAATATGAAAGGTTGTATGGACTTTTTTAGATCAGATCTGAGAAGATAATTGCTGCAGATAGTACTACAACAAGAAACGGATGAAACTTCTTCATATTTACGTTCGAAAATGACAGTGGAACTGAGCATGGAACCCTTGGTTTGTAAAACCAACGTTATTAAGCACAGACAGTGATACCTAAGTTGAAAACTTCTAATAAAAATTTTAAACAAAAATATACATGCAATACATCCAGCCATAATCTCCCGCTACAGATCAGCACAAAGCATGGTTATATGAACCTGTATAGTGATAAACATAATGAAATGTATGAACCTCAAGTAACAGAAGTAACAGACAAAGCAGGAGTGATAGTTTTAGTTTTGTGTTTTTAGTTTCGTATCACTGGGCTGTGCTTATAACTACTGATCTTGTTCTTGAGTAATAAACACAAACATTTGTCTATGCAGAAAATTCACCTCTTGATAGCATTATTGTTGAGTCGTAAACATTCCACTTTCGAAAAGTGCTTCCACTCGCATTCAAGGTCATCAAAATCTGAAGAAGAAATGATTTTATTAATCCATTTTTAAACTTAAATAAGGAAGAAAATCAGGTTTGTTTGTTTGTCATTCAACATCACATCTAAGCAAAATTCCTGCCATATGACAGTGGCCTGTAAGCATATTCAGTCTGGACCAGACAGTCCAGTGATTGTTATTATAAGTATTTGATTTTTTGTTGTTTCAATTTTAACCTGACTATATGGATCGCATGGATTTGGTCACTGAGCCTTACAACTCCATCCATTGAGCCAACTCTTACAACAAGCCTGAATCCCTGAGGGCCTAATTTCCTACCCATGATACCCATCAATAGATGGTAATTAGGAGAAACTTTTAACACCCTATCACACAATCCACTTAGCCACACCTTAAAAACATGCATAGACTGCTTTGTACATTACCTAACCAGGAATCCTTAAAACTGTTCTGTTTGCCAAATTTTCATATTAATCAGATTTCAAGGAGAAGTACTACGAATACATCCATAAACATTTTCAAAATAATAATAATACGAACACCAAAATCTACATATCCCCACCAATACCGCACTGATAAACTAATGAATACATAGAGAAACATTTCACATACAAACATAGCCAGACATTTTGCAGAATTTCTGTGTCAATGCACTTAGAAATGGAAGCAAACTGATCACAGAATTCCATAGCTCCAAGCCTTGATTAATGTATAGAGGCTTCAGGACATACCATTCCCACAGACATGCAGTTCTCTCAAAGTAGGCAGTCGCTGTGCTAGTGTCTCCACCTCCGGCCAGGTGATGCCAGTCTTGTTCAGAACTAGGTTCTCCACGCCTGGTAGTTGCTGAGGCCAATCACGAAGCAGTTCCTGTTTAAAAGGCATTCGTTGACTTTAATATCATATTTTATATATTTGTGGTTAATACAACATTCAAAATCTGTGTAGCAATACATTTTGTGCATAAAAACATAGAAATCTATAAAGAGAATGTACTTCAAGTCTTGGGAACAACAGAGAGCTTGAATGTTGGTGCTTTGCCACATGAGACTGTGACATCACAATGAGCAATGTGACAGAGGAATAGTGATGTGCAAAGTAGACCAAAATCTTGCAAATCTTGTTGAGTTTTCTTTAAGGCTGCCCACTTATATCAATGTTCCACATGCTATCATCTACAATACAGTTCTACATGCATCCAATGCCTGTCACATGCTTGTGTGAAGCATAACTAATGGAGCATGTACTGCTTAGAGTTGTTGTAAGAGATTCTGTAGTTCCCAGTGAGAACCTGCAAAAAACACCTAACTCAAACCATTCTGCTCCACTCAATCTTGTCATTAACATAAATGAGTTTGTGTTTACTGTAGTCATTGTAAAGTGAAGATAACATTGTGGCTCCAATGTAGAGCTATTACAGGTATGTTATCCCAATATTTAGCAAATTACTGAATTCATTTTACTGTGGGTATTCTACTTGTAACCTATAGCTCTACATGGAAGTATGTGTGGCCTAATTATATTATTAGGGCCCTTGAATTTTACCATTTATGCAATCAATTCTCCAAGAACCATGGAATAAGATCATATCAAACACATCTAGTAAATTTACTGAACAACTTACCTCATCTCTCATGAGTTTGTTGCCACTGAGATTGAGAAACTTGAGCTTCGGAAGTTTTGAAATTATCTGCAGTATTTCTGGCCAGTTGTCAATGTTGTTACATGCAAGGTCAAGGTCAACCACATTAGGGCAGATGGAAGTGAGTCCCTCCTGTGGAAGTCCAGCATGGGATATGTTTTGTCGGTCTAACACCTGAAATACATCACAGTATACATCAAAGCAAATATTTGACTAACTAGAGTTTGAAATTAAGCATGGAAATAAAGGATTCCTTGTCTTAACCCAATTAATGGGGACTCAACTATCATAAGGACAACCCTCAAACACATCAGGGCTTTCCTTAATTCAAAACCACTGTACAAGATCACAGATTTATGGCATACTAGATATGAAATATACCACCAGTACTCAAGAAGAAGTAAAAGAACACTAGAAGTTTTCATGTGATGTATTTGGTCATGGCATGACAGATTAACTAAGTTCATATGAAAATATCAGGTGTTTCAGTACTGCTTTTTGTGAGCATTATACAAATATGAAAACTGACATTTTAACCTGCGACATAGTGTCACGCTATACACATTCTTAAACCATATCACAGAAAGAAACTAATTACCAGGTTGAATGGTATTAACATATATATCTGTTGTGTATGAAATACAAATGTGGGTATATCTAATATACAATTTGATGAGTTGCGTAACTATTCAAATGCAATAGGCATGATAATATTTTCCTAATGTGGTATATTATTTTCTGTGACTACCTATATTGGGTTCTGAAATCATCCACAATCATATCCGATAAGGTCTATTTCATTCATGACATGAAACTGGCAACAGTCTGTCAATATTGGTCTGAGGGATTTAGATCATGTTTTTATTTCTTACTGAACACAGAATGGTTGACTGAGACATAAAAATAACACTCCCAATGACAATATGACAAAAGTACATAAAAGGTATTTTAGTCAAGTGATTTTATTACAAGTCACAATGCAAGAAATCGTAATTCCTTTGCAATGAAAATAAATTATGTTTCCACCTAAGCCTTGTCCTTATAATCAGTTCACATCACAATAGGTGAACCCAAGCAATCTAAAATAACCACTTTTCTTACAGCATTAAACAACTTAATACACTACATACACAAATATGTCATAGGGTCAGTGGATTAAGTTACGATCTCTACAGAGTAGGGTTCTCCATCCTGCACAAGTGGTAACCCATGCGAAAATGCTTATTATTGCTTTGAGTGTTCATACAAACAGCATGAAAGTTGTGTTTAAATGTATTCAAGACATGCGAGGCTACATTATCTATTCTTCTAAAAGGTATTGCAGACCTGGCTAATTTTAAAAATGAAATTGTATTGAAACTTTACATCTTTATATTGGCAAATGAAAACAATTACAGTAATTTTGTTACTCAGTACATTTTCTATTATAATATTTCCCCTTTACTGTCAATCTTCCTCTGTGTTTGTTTGTAATAGTTGCTTGTGATGCATTTTGCTATTGTAAATATTCTTGGAGAGGAGTTCTTTAAGTAGTAAGAACTTGTCCCTGACCCTTTTCACCTTGTGAATAAAATATATTTAAACTTAACAAAGTACCCAAACAGAGCTGAATCTAAGGGTCCAATTAACAGTTATGCTGAAAAACATAGGTGAACATCCCCCCTCTGTATCCACCAGTGCTAAAAAACACTTTCTTTAAAATTTTCAGATGAAAAAAAGAGAGCGATAAATGGGTATCAGAATTACGTATTGCAATTTGCAAAACATATGTGGGGACACTGGAGCCTTTGTGTGCTATGATGATGACAAGTGATCACCGAGCTGAGGCAAACATGGCAAGGGTCATGACTCCTACTTTGTTGTTTACACATGTATTTGTGACAATTGTCTGTTTCAACCCGTCTTCAATTATGTTCTACCTCTACAGCAAACACAAGTCTGAACATAAAGACTGTTTCAAAAAAGGCTTGCGTGAACAGACCTCCCAACACTGATCTTTCTACTGGTATTCCACCTGCTGGTCATCACTGACACATATCTCATCAGCTGTTACTAAACAGCTGTTTCCTTACACATGTTGTCCCCAGTTGGATGCTGACACAAGTTAACATAAGCAGCAATAACAGCCTTTCAAACAGTTCTTGCTTCACCAGTCATACAGTCAGCAGAATGTTTCTACACAATGTTCGTGCTTGAGACTTACACATCAGTGCTTATGACTCCGGCAATTTGCCAGCATTGTATGAAACTGGTACAAAGAATAAACATGACCTTATCTAGCCTGTATGTATAACAGGATTACACATCAACAACAGCCTGCACAAGCTGGAAGCTGTAATACATTATAATTTTCGTAATACAAGAGCTGGGACTCAAGCATGACAATACAATCAAGTGACATATTTAGATTTTGCTATAGGCATTTACATTTCAAAGGAATGATATTATTTGAATGTTATTCTAATACAGTAAACTATGGTTATAGCAAACTCTTAATTACCACTAATCAAATATTTCGTAAACCTGTCGTTGTCATATGAATTTCAGCTGATATATGCAGCATGTGGACAGAACCAAAGAAACTGTACTGGCTAGCGAACAGTTATCGCCACGTAACAGTTATCGCCAATACATTAGTATCACACGTGCACAGTTCCAGTCAATTACAATTCCTGTATTTTTTCCTATGGTATTTGACAACAGTACAGGGCAGCAAAAGAAAATTCTTCACGGTAAGTAACATAAGAGAAAACTTAAAGATAAAGTTATGAANAGTATGTGTGGCCTAATTATATTATTAGGGCCCTTGAATTTTACCATTTATGCAATCAATTCTCCAAGAACCATGGAATAAGATCATATCAAACACATCTAGTAAATTTACTGAACAACTTACCTCATCTCTCATGAGTTTGTTGCCACTGAGATTGAGAAACTTGAGCTTCGGAAGTTTTGAAATTATCTGCAGTATTTCTGGCCAGTTGTCAATGTTGTTACATGCAAGGTCAAGGTCAACCACATTAGGGCAGATGGAAGTGAGTCCCTCCTGTGGAAGTCCAGCATGGGATATGTTTTGTCGGTCTAACACCTGAAATACATCACAGTATACATCAAAGCAAATATTTGACTAACTAGAGTTTGAAATTAAGCATGGAAATAAAGGATTCCTTGTCTTAACCCAATTAATGGGGACTCAACTATCATAAGGACAACCCTCAAACACATCAGGGCTTTCCTTAATTCAAAACCACTGTACAAGATCACAGATTTATGGCATACTAGATATGAAATATACCACCAGTACTCAAGAAGAAGTAAAAGAACACTAGAAGTTTTCATGTGATGTATTTGGTCATGGCATGACAGATTAACTAAGTTCATATGAAAATATCAGGTGTTTCAGTACTGCTTTTTGTGAGCATTATACAAATATGAAAACTGACATTTTAACCTGCGACATAGTGTCACGCTATACACATTCTTAAACCATATCACAGAAAGAAACTAATTACCAGGTTGAATGGTATTAACATATATATCTGTTGTGTATGAAATACAAATGTGGGTATATCTAATATACAATTTGATGAGTTGCGTAACTATTCAAATGCAATAGGCATGATAATATTTTCCTAATGTGGTATATTATTTTCTGTGACTACCTATATTGGGTTCTGAAATCATCCACAATCATATCCGATAAGGTCTATTTCATTCATGACATGAAACTGGCAACAGTCTGTCAATATTGGTCTGAGGGATTTAGATCATGTTTTTATTTCTTACTGAACACAGAATGGTTGACTGAGACATAAAAATAACACTCCCAATGACAATATGACAAAAGTACATAAAAGGTATTTTAGTCAAGTGATTTTATTACAAGTCACAATGCAAGAAATCGTAATTCCTTTGCAATGAAAATAAATTATGTTTCCACCTAAGCCTTGTCCTTATAATCAGTTCACATCACAATAGGTGAACCCAAGCAATCTAAAATAACCACTTTTCTTACAGCATTAAACAACTTAATACACTACATACACAAATATGTCATAGGGTCAGTGGATTAAGTTACGATCTCTACAGAGTAGGGTTCTCCATCCTGCACAAGTGGTAACCCATGCGAAAATGCTTATTATTGCTTTGAGTGTTCATACAAACAGCATGAAAGTTGTGTTTAAATGTATTCAAGACATGCGAGGCTACATTATCTATTCTTCTAAAAGGTATTGCAGACCTGGCTAATTTTAAAAATGAAATTGTATTGAAACTTTACATCTTTATATTGGCAAATGAAAACAATTACAGTAATTTTGTTACTCAGTACATTTTCTATTATAATATTTCCCCTTTACTGTCAATCTTCCTCTGTGTTTGTTTGTAATAGTTGCTTGTGATGCATTTTGCTATTGTAAATATTCTTGGAGAGGAGTTCTTTAAGTAGTAAGAACTTGTCCCTGACCCTTTTCACCTTGTGAATAAAATATATTTAAACTTAACAAAGTACCCAAACAGAGCTGAATCTAAGGGTCCAATTAACAGTTATGCTGAAAAACATAGGTGAACATCCCCCCTCTGTATCCACCAGTGCTAAAAAACACTTTCTTTAAAATTTTCAGATGAAAAAAAGAGAGCGATAAATGGGTATCAGAATTACGTATTGCAATTTGCAAAACATATGTGGGGACACTGGAGCCTTTGTGTGCTATGATGATGACAAGTGATCACCGAGCTGAGGCAAACATGGCAAGGGTCATGACTCCTACTTTGTTGTTTACACATGTATTTGTGACAATTGTCTGTTTCAACCCGTCTTCAATTATGTTCTACCTCTACAGCAAACACAAGTCTGAACATAAAGACTGTTTCAAAAAAGGCTTGCGTGAACAGACCTCCCAACACTGATCTTTCTACTGGTATTCCACCTGCTGGTCATCACTGACACATATCTCATCAGCTGTTACTAAACAGCTGTTTCCTTACACATGTTGTCCCCAGTTGGATGCTGACACAAGTTAACATAAGCAGCAATAACAGCCTTTCAAACAGTTCTTGCTTCACCAGTCATACAGTCAGCAGAATGTTTCTACACAATGTTCGTGCTTGAGACTTACACATCAGTGCTTATGACTCCGGCAATTTGCCAGCATTGTATGAAACTGGTACAAAGAATAAACATGACCTTATCTAGCCTGTATGTATAACAGGATTACACATCAACAACAGCCTGCACAAGCTGGAAGCTGTAATACATTATAATTTTCGTAATACAAGAGCTGGGACTCAAGCATGACAATACAATCAAGTGACATATTTAGATTTTGCTATAGGCATTTACATTTCAAAGGAATGATATTATTTGAATGTTATTCTAATACAGTAAACTATGGTTATAGCAAACTCTTAATTACCACTAATCAAATATTTCGTAAACCTGTCGTTGTCATATGAATTTCAGCTGATATATGCAGCATGTGGACAGAACCAAAGAAACTGTACTGGCTAGCGAACAGTTATCGCCACGTAACAGTTATCGCCAATACATTAGTATCACACGTGCACAGTTCCAGTCAATTACAATTCCTGTATTTTTTCCTATGGTATTTGACAACAGTACAGGGCAGCAAAAGAAAATTCTTCACGGTAAGTAACATAAGAGAAAACTTAAAGATAAAGTTATGAACCCTATAAAATATTTTAACTTAGTCGGAGGGATGTCCCACGACCTATATAATAGCAAGTTCATGTTCACAAGTCATTAGTATGAACATAGAGATTTTTTCTGGGTTACATCTTCTTTTTATGTAACCAAGAAAAAATCTCTATGTTCATCAAATATCATCTTCTAAATGCCAATCAAGCATCTAAGTCATTAGTAGTTTCATTCCCTAGCCATCTTCTGTAAAAGAAACACTCAAATAGTCACACAATCAATATTCGAGGTGACTGTATGATATGAATATATATTCTTTCATGAATGGCATGAGAAATTCTGAATGGCGATAACTGTTACAGTTAGTTGTGAGAAAACATCTATTTATACCGCCATGATTCACTTCCGCCGCGTTATATAAAAACATGATCGGTGGCAGTGAACAGGCTGGACACATCGGTGAATAACTAATTAAGTATCATAATTAATTCTGTTTCATTAATTTAACATTGGCAAAGTAATTTTGTAACAACTGCTAAAATATGGCGATAACTGTTTGCTACCCAGTAGTGAGTTTGTTATGCCTGTCAGTTTGTCATAAGTGTGTTGATTATAAGAATAATGAATCTCGAGATACACCAATTGTAATTATTTTTCAGTAATTACTTTTTCATGACACCTCTAGTCAATAAGGAAATGTGTGCAGGGAGGAGTTATAAATAATTCAATACATTATGATCAACTAATCAACACAAGTCTTCCAAACAAGGACTTTCTCTTGTTAATTGATTAATGAGATTATCAACAATCAGTTCACTCCAAAACTCTCAATTACTCCAGCTCATTATTAGTTTCTTTGTGTTTCAATCTTTGTGATCTATTCCCCATAAGTTACAGCAGGAGAAAGCAGACTTAAAGTTGTGTTTGCCTAAATTTATAGAAGATTAAATATAACACACGAAGTACAACTTATCATATGAAATATGACCTAATAACAACTATAGCTGACTTCTTATACATGATCTTCACCTTACGTAAGGTTTATATTCGATAACATGCTAATTAATAGTACTTTTAAGTGCATAGGTAAAATAATTTGTTTGAGATAATTTTTGTTAGGTGCTGTTAGTTACAAACATACTATAATTTTAGGGTTGTCCTGTTTATTTCAGTACTTATGTTACCCGCAATGACGTGGTGTTGTTACAAATGTTTGATTTCATGGATCCTAATTAGTGTTTCCATGTTTAGAATGTCAAATGGATTGTAAATGGTGTTCCCTGAATAAACAAATGGGATCAACCTGGATTGCTGGGTTGGTCGTCTGACAGTTGACTACATTACCCTTGATTGCACAAGGTGTCGTGTTAGAACAACATGCAATCATCTACCAGCAGTACAGATACACAGGCTATAGCAATTAAATCCCTGCGTACCTCTCTCAACAGCTTGCTCCCACAAATCAATACCATAATAGACTCAGTAACAGCCCGAATACCTGGAAAGCCAGCGTGGAGAATGCAATTCACACACCAGATATGCTGGTGCTCCAGCACATGATTATTTATTCATCTCATCAACTTCATAGCATTCTAACTCTACATCTGGAGACTAGCAGTGCTCTTAGGACAGATCACAGCTATAATAATGCATAATGGCTAATATTTTCAATTTGTTTGTGTATAATAATGCTGAGTCATAAAGTCCAAGAGATGAAGTTTTAGTTATATTTAAATACATTGTACACCAACGCGACATGTCATGGAATACATTTTAAGGCACAGGTGGTTCACACCACTACATGAATCATACACTTTCATGCATGCAGTATTCATATTTATAGAGAGTTAATGATAAAAATCATTTTCTCTTACTGACATCTTAAATGAAATCAATCATTTTATTATAATGGTGATAATAATATGCGTATTGTTGATTACCTTTAATTTTCACAAACCATTGGAAATATAATATTCAATGACGCAAATGATCGCACCACATTGCATTTGAGTTTTTCCGATAGACCATTATGGGCAAAAAAAGATGACTCTTCTACCGACAGGAAATGACCCACAAGTGGTATTGATGGCAAACATACAGCCTTAATTCATATGTATTTGTGCCATGACATGGCAGTAACAATGTTATGTTGGCAGATGATGTTAAGTTACATTCATAAGTAAAAATTCTACTTACGACATTTCTTAAATGTGCGAGTTCCGCGTCTGTTCCATTGTTGCGTGGTTTACCCGTGATCACAATGTGAACGAACTCATAATTATCATCGTTCATATTTACACAGTATTTCTCTTTAAGGGCATCAAGGAATGACCTTTTTCTGACCAACCGTTTGCGGCTGACATTTCTTGTGTTGTTGTTATTCTGCTCCATGCTCTCAGAGATTACCTGAGTCTCAGGTATGTGGTCCATTTTGAGTTTGAAACACCTGAGCTAAAGCGTATATATAGTAAATGTCATCACAATGTTGACGCCACGCCAACTTGTTTTTGTTTTGGTAGTCGTGATGTCCTCCTCGTATTTTATGATAATGTTGTTTTTTAAGAGAAGACATGCAGGACATGATAGCATTTTTTACATGATAATTATCTCTCATATATTATTTGGGTCAATACTGTTTGTCCATTTTAATGTATATCTTTTGATAATTAAAATTTTTGCTATTAAATATGTTGTTGAACATCAAGTTAGTTCTAAAAATAACGACCAATCGAAAAAATAGTTTTGCGAAGCTGCTTGTCACGCACTTCCCTTCTGACGTCATTGCCGGGTTGCAAGTGGGAGAGAGAAAGATGGCAGATTTTGACAATTTCGAGGGTGCTAATACCGCAGAGGAAGATCCTGCAGCGGAATTTCTAGCGAGAGAACAGACAGAACTTGCAGGATTGGAAGATGATAACTTCGGAGGAGATAGTGCTGGGCAGCAAGCCGGAGGTATACAGTGAAAGGGTTATTTTCTTAATCGAAACCACCCATATTTTCTCCACGCCCCCAGTCTTGGGCTTAGTATTTTCTAAAGTCGATGCTATTATCATGATTATATAAATTGTTCATGATCATTAATGATAATTGACGATACTGTTTCCATACTCAATTCTTTTTGACGAATGATTATTTCGTTGTTGATGACAGCATTGATTAATAAGTATCTGTTATGTACATTTGAATCAATTGTTTGGTCTCTCTGTGTATGGTAATTAATTTTCTTATGGTAGATTTGCTGAAGCCAGTAAAGGGTCTTCATACTAGTTACTATCAGGGATCATGCAGGTTCACATATTGTCAGGGTTAGGGTACGTTACCCCCAACTCTTAGCCCATGAATCCCTTCCCTATCCCTTTATGATCATTAATGACATGGTTAGGTTCCCCCTTCGGATAAACACTCCTTTATGAACCTTAAGGTTGAGCACCCGGTGACCGCCCGGGAAAGCCACATTTGAAAAATACCAATTGCCGCTAAAGCCACATTTCAAGTACAAACCTCGGTGCCGCGAATCGCCGCAAAAGTCACATTGAGTAAGGGAATCAATATATATAATACCGTTTTTTTCAAATAAGCATCACCAATTGTTTTAGTGACTTGTCCTTTGTTCGTTTAGGTAACATATGATTGGCGCCTTCTTTATTCTGGTTGAAGTTTTTAGTTAACATATGATAACATATGTTCTGAGATAAAATGATACATGCTAATGGGTCATTCTATGGAAAAAGGCAATTTAAGCGTTTTCTATTACAAAAACTCTTTATTCGTATTTTTTATGTCTTCATGTAAACTACTTTGGTTTGTATGAGAAGTTTGGACAAGAATTTTGCTTGAAATGGAAAGAGTTAGGCTTCACATATGTACCTGTTTTAAGTACATTTCTGGTGTCCCCCGCCGTGATGTTGCTGGAATATTGCTAAAAGCAGCGTAAAAACAAACTCAGTCAGTCAGTTTATAAGTATATTTGTGCAATAAATGGTCATTCTTCTAAATTAGCTTTTATTTTTTGAGTTTTTAGCATGAATGTAAACATTATAACTGAGGCAACCATGACTAATTCGTAAAAGGAGTCTGTGTATACCTACACTAGGCAGCTAGTTTGTGTGATCTGGACTTTTTCCTCAAACAATTCAACTGGATTTCTAGATTCTACATAATGAATATTTCACATTATTTACGGTAACACGGATTAGCTAATAGTGCATTGCCGGGAAAGCCACATTCACACGATCACTCAACCATGTCCATTGACAGTTAAGCCACACCATTTTCAACTCCGTTTTTCTTGAATGTGGCTTTCCCGGGCTGTAACCAGCACCACTATTCTAATGGATTAGGCATCCCATTACATTCCTTATGGTTCATTATCGGTAAGACATTGGTTAGCTGTCACTTTGAAATAATTAATCCAATTATTGATAAAAGCCTCTATACTGAAATCACATAAATATGACTCTTAAACCTCCTGCTTCACATTTATTTATTGTTATCTCAAAAACATTGATGACAAATAATACCCCAGAAGGACAAAATATCAAACAACTTTTAGAACAAAGGGATTGTTATTAAAAGTAATGCTTAACGAGCATGTCCACTGTTACACTGACTCATCCTTGCTTTATGCTAAGAAATCGTGTCTGCATCAACATTTTCCCACCCTTTTAAACTATTTTTTTATCTCCTTCCCCCTTCTCTCTCTGTCATGTTTATGATAGTTACACTGGTGCACTTACAAATATGATGGTAATACATGTCCCAGATGAAGTCAACGAATCTTACCAATATCTTTGGAGACACATTAACAACTGAACTACATACTTTTCTGTCAACTTTGGAAAATTTTAAATTTGTTGTTGTTGCTTGTTGTTTTCAACTCATGTTATTGTTCCAGGTGACTTTGATGCTTTTGGCAGTCAAGCCACAGAGCCTGCAGCTCAGGTAATACTAAAAATTTGTTTTGATGTGCATTTGTAATTATTTTTGTGGTTTACTAACATGAAGTAAAAATTTATCGAAAGGTTAAAAATTAACATAGGTAATGTTATAAACCTTTGCTAGGTTTAAACTCTCTTGGCATTCTGTGTAAGAATTGCTCCCTAGCATTCTGTGCAGGTCATAAGAGGCGACGTATTGAATCGGGAGCTGAGACACGCTGACTTCTTTGAGTGTCAACCCGAACAACATGGATCCTTGCTCACAGTAATGATCAAAGATCTTGAAAAGAGTCGTGATTATTTTATGGCTGACATCATATAGCTTGAAAATTGCTGATAGTGATCAACACATGACTTGGAGGAAAACCATGTCAGTTGTTTCCTTCATCAGTTATTCTTATGTTGGCATAGTTTAACGCAGCAGGAAAATTCACTTTCTGTGTTCAGTAACTGTAAAAATCTGAAATTATCTTGGTATGGTACTGATGATAGGGAAGTACATTGACCACAATGCATGGTGCACCAATATGTAAAACTATGGTATTGATGATATGGAAGTACATTGACCACAATGCATGGTGCACCAATATGTAAATCTATTGTATTG
>VKKT01008664.1:24882-35007 GCA_008038995.1 Haliotis laevigata | reverse complement strand
AACTAAAAACAGTTCTTTTCCACAGAGCATTCGACCAAGCGCCTTAGAGCAAACCTTGGATTCCGGCGCTATACAAATTTTAACATTATTATTATTATATATTTAATGAGACTGAGAACATCAATAATCCATATCGAATTACTGTTTGTAGCTACCTAATAGTAAAACTCCATTACCAACATATTGATTTTTCGTCAAGATAATATTTCCGTGTCAGTGTTTACCGTTAGGAAGCAAACAATGGCATCAGTGTAGATTAACAATGTATTTTATCTGTCAGTAAATAAATTATATCTTGGCGTCGTGCTCTTTGTCGCGTGTGTCATAACATCGTCTACAGTTTTGGTAGTGTATTCCCAAAACATCACAGCTAAGTATACCTGGAGCAGGGTATTTCTCCATGATGTCCTTGAGTGAAACATATACGGAAGCACATCTTGCCATAATCTTGACAAATGGGAATTAAATCCTTGGCGTTTACTGCGCAATAAGTTGCTGTCATAAGTGACAATCATATATCTTCTCCATAAATACTAAATGAATCTAAAGTATGGTCCCTTGTTTTAGGTAGTTAATGGATATTCGATCTTGATATATTTGATACCGTTGTTGACTTTAGGATCTCCTTTTCAACTTTGTAACGTTTTCATTACATTTGTACTGTTTTGCTCAATTTCAGGTATCAAGTGTGTACTTTCGTTTGTCCGGTAGTGTAATTTAACAAAATATGACGTCATCATGAGGACGATAATCTATGTCATAACACATCTTCATCAGTTTGGCAATCTCTGAGAATATGTTTGCAGAGCAATGTTTGCAGTTTTAGAGAATTTAAGAGTGAGTGAGTGAGTGAGTGAGTGAGTGAGTGAGTGAGAGAAACATGGTTTTATGCCGCGTTTTGAAATATTCCAACAATATCATGGCAACACCAGAAATAGGTTTCACACATTGAACCCATGTGGGGAATCGAACCCGGGTCCTCCTCGTGACGATTGAAGGCTTTAACAATTAGAACATGGTCACAACGTGTGACACAGTTCGGATTGTTTGTATTTATTCATGAAAAGAACACCGGCACTCAAATCTTAACATGTAGACAGTTTGCACCAATTACATGTATATATATCAAGATAATATCTGGAACAAAGTACATCGTAGAGGCCTTAAGTGAAATGCCGACCCTGCAGTAATACAGAAACTACTCAGATTACAGTGTGTTGTTTTGAACAGTATTTCAAGGAAGAGACTGCAAGTCTGAACTGATGCATGTCAAGTACGATGTTATCATCTTTGCTGATGCCGATGAGCCAACATAGATTACTGCAATCCTAGAAAGACTGTCAAGGCAGATTTAAGATTTTAATCTAGTCACGCAAAGGCATACCTAAATGAGGCAACTCTGCAGTATTCATAAGCCTAACTACGGTGTATGATTATCCAAAAGATTTAGATAGAATGAACTCTTTTCTGTATTTGCAGAAGAATTGACAGCTATACTTCAAGCTTGAAAATACAACGAGCACGAAACAATACTTTTTACTGATTCGTTGTCAGCTGTACAAGCAATTCAATCTGGTGTACAGGGTCCACGCAGTGACATACTGTATGACATCTTGTATCTTGATACTGTTTTAAGCTCTATGTACATAAGCTGTGATATTGTTTGGATTGCAGCACATGTTGGTTTAGGTGGAAACGAAGGTTGACAAACTTGCTAAGATGGCTTGCAACTAACATCAGCCTGATGTTAAATATATTCAATCATATCCAAAAGATAACTTGTTTGTAAATTCTTCCTTAATAAATGCATCTTGGCAAGGTAAATGGGACCATGAAACTACTGGTAGACACGTATACTTCGTTTGCCCAGTAGTGAACCTCAGGCTAGGACATAGTGGACTGAAGGCATACAGAAGTATTTTAGGTAAAGACCTATCTCCTCTGTGAATGCTGTAACTTACAGTGCCCAGAAACAGTTCAGCACTATCTCATTGGATGTCAAGCTCATGAAAAACCGCGACAAGCTCTTAAAGAAACTCTGCTTAACAAAACAAAACAACATTTGTACAATTAACACAATACTTGGCGAAAATTTAATGTATGGTTGCATACAGAGAGCTGTTTTTAGACTTCCTCGTGAAAACGGAGAAGTATGACATAATTTAACTGAACATAGATATGACAGTTTGTTAAGTGTTGGGCACATATAGACCTTTTGAAGCCCAAGCTCGCCCTAAAATCTTATCTACCTACCTACGCCTAACTAAGACTATAGATAATCATGCCAATAATGGTTATCACCCCCCTCCCCTCCCCATCCCAACTCCCCACACCCCCACCCCAATAAAAAATTGAAGTGGGTGACAACCATTATTGGCATGAGTATATATTGGGTACATACTGACAACAACTCATCTGCACATGCCATTTGGGAGAATATCTCAACATGAGTCATTTAAAAGGCATGGTTACCTACCATTTGTCCATGGGCCTACACAATCCCACATAAAAGACACCCGGTTCTTTGTTGGTAAATGAGTTTCCAATCATAGATGTAGAACGAGCATTGTTACAAGAACTTGTTGATTGTGAGAACCATCACATTTGTCCTTGTGCAACTTAAATTGTGTTATTTACTCTAATATTGAAACTGAATAGTTCACAGACAAAATCATCATGATGGGAATTCGTTTGAAAAAGGATGTTGACAATATATGTTTTCAGTTAGGAACACAGTTTTCCGATGTAGCGTGTACATAACATATTTAATCTTCATCAATAAATCTACTCTTACTCTTACACGATAGGAGACTACACACAAATAATTATAAGACAAAAGCATCATGATGGGAATTCGTTTGAAAAATGAAAAATCTTTTCTACCCATTGTGTTTTAAGGGATTGACAATTTAATACATTTTGTTAGGGAAAGGCGGGAGGGACGGTGGGGGTGGTGGTTGTGAAGTTACAGCTGCCAAGTCATTATTTTAAAAATTAATCCTTTGAATCCAAATACATGAAGCAAAATCCAAACCTAAAATATGTTTTGGCGGACAGGCGATTATTTTTAACCGTTAGAAGGATAATTATGATTTTGTAGCAGTTTTGGGTACAACCCTGTTTTGCTAAAGTCCCTGAAATGACGAACCGTACTATAAACGTTGATTAAATTACTTTTGTAACGTCATTCCATTGTCTGCTGGTTCCATTACTTTTCAGGAATGGAGCGATGTGTACCAGTTTCAAATTAAAGCCTTCATTTTGTCATTTTGACATTTAATCTTGATAAGTACTGAAACAATACTTTGAATGTAATTTAAGTAGGGTAACATCCTCGCAACTCTCCATTCCTTTAAAATAATGTACCTCGGCCCCTCCGGGTCTCGGCTCCATTTTTTTAAGCAATGGAGAGTTACTCGAACATATATCATATTTGCGTCTATAATAAAAAATACATGTCATGCAGAAAATGTGCTAATGGAGAGATCATGCTTTATTTATTAACGCAATTTGAGGATCTAACAATATGTCTTGAATTATAGCAATTATTTATTTTTCATAATCATAATTATTTGTGTTTAGTCTCCTAGCGTGTAAGAGTAGATATATTGATGAAGATCAAATATGTTATGTACACGCCAAATCGAAGAAAAAAAGACTAATTCTTATGCGTATATTTGTGTTTGTGTTGATACATGTATATTATAAACTTAGACTGGTTTCTTGCACAAGAAAGAACATGACTTCAAACAAAATACTGGAAGACAGTAGAAATAAAGTTCACTGTTCAGTACCTAATAGCACCTGGATTCCTCATTATTCCTCATTCCCACTAGCACCTGGATTCCTCACACTGTTTAGCACCTGGGAGCACCTGGATTCCTCATTCCCCACCAGAACCAGGGATTCTTCATTTCCCACTAGCACCTGGTATTCTTCATTCCCCACTAGCACCTGGGATTCCTCATTCCCAACTAGCACCTGGATTCCTCATTATTCCTCATTCCTCACTAACACCTGGATTCCTCGTTATTCCTCATTCCTCACTAGCACCTGGATTCCTCATTATTCCCCATTCCTCACCAGCACTTAGATTCATCATTCCTAACTAGGACCTAATTCCTCATTATTCCTCATTCCCCACTAGCACCTGAATTCCTCATTATACCTCATCCCCCACTAACACATGGATTCCTCATTATTCCTCATTCTTTACTAGCACCTGGATTNGAGTGAGTGAGTGAGTGAGTGAGTGAGAGAAACATGGTTTTATGCCGCGTTTTGAAATATTCCAACAATATCATGGCAACACCAGAAATAGGTTTCACACATTGAACCCATGTGGGGAATCGAACCCGGGTCCTCCTCGTGACGATTGAAGGCTTTAACAATTAGAACATGGTCACAACGTGTGACACAGTTCGGATTGTTTGTATTTATTCATGAAAAGAACACCGGCACTCAAATCTTAACATGTAGACAGTTTGCACCAATTACATGTATATATATCAAGATAATATCTGGAACAAAGTACATCGTAGAGGCCTTAAGTGAAATGCCGACCCTGCAGTAATACAGAAACTACTCAGATTACAGTGTGTTGTTTTGAACAGTATTTCAAGGAAGAGACTGCAAGTCTGAACTGATGCATGTCAAGTACGATGTTATCATCTTTGCTGATGCCGATGAGCCAACATAGATTACTGCAATCCTAGAAAGACTGTCAAGGCAGATTTAAGATTTTAATCTAGTCACGCAAAGGCATACCTAAATGAGGCAACTCTGCAGTATTCATAAGCCTAACTACGGTGTATGATTATCCAAAAGATTTAGATAGAATGAACTCTTTTCTGTATTTGCAGAAGAATTGACAGCTATACTTCAAGCTTGAAAATACAACGAGCACGAAACAATACTTTTTACTGATTCGTTGTCAGCTGTACAAGCAATTCAATCTGGTGTACAGGGTCCACGCAGTGACATACTGTATGACATCTTGTATCTTGATACTGTTTTAAGCTCTATGTACATAAGCTGTGATATTGTTTGGATTGCAGCACATGTTGGTTTAGGTGGAAACGAAGGTTGACAAACTTGCTAAGATGGCTTGCAACTAACATCAGCCTGATGTTAAATATATTCAATCATATCCAAAAGATAACTTGTTTGTAAATTCTTCCTTAATAAATGCATCTTGGCAAGGTAAATGGGACCATGAAACTACTGGTAGACACGTATACTTCGTTTGCCCAGTAGTGAACCTCAGGCTAGGACATAGTGGACTGAAGGCATACAGAAGTATTTTAGGTAAAGACCTATCTCCTCTGTGAATGCTGTAACTTACAGTGCCCAGAAACAGTTCAGCACTATCTCATTGGATGTCAAGCTCATGAAAAACCGCGACAAGCTCTTAAAGAAACTCTGCTTAACAAAACAAAACAACATTTGTACAATTAACACAATACTTGGCGAAAATTTAATGTATGGTTGCATACAGAGAGCTGTTTTTAGACTTCCTCGTGAAAACGGAGAAGTATGACATAATTTAACTGAACATAGATATGACAGTTTGTTAAGTGTTGGGCACATATAGACCTTTTGAAGCCCAAGCTCGCCCTAAAATCTTATCTACCTACCTACGCCTAACTAAGACTATAGATAATCATGCCAATAATGGTTATCACCCCCCTCCCCTCCCCATCCCAACTCCCCACACCCCCACCCCAATAAAAAATTGAAGTGGGTGACAACCATTATTGGCATGAGTATATATTGGGTACATACTGACAACAACTCATCTGCACATGCCATTTGGGAGAATATCTCAACATGAGTCATTTAAAAGGCATGGTTACCTACCATTTGTCCATGGGCCTACACAATCCCACATAAAAGACACCCGGTTCTTTGTTGGTAAATGAGTTTCCAATCATAGATGTAGAACGAGCATTGTTACAAGAACTTGTTGATTGTGAGAACCATCACATTTGTCCTTGTGCAACTTAAATTGTGTTATTTACTCTAATATTGAAACTGAATAGTTCACAGACAAAATCATCATGATGGGAATTCGTTTGAAAAAGGATGTTGACAATATATGTTTTCAGTTAGGAACACAGTTTTCCGATGTAGCGTGTACATAACATATTTAATCTTCATCAATAAATCTACTCTTACTCTTACACGATAGGAGACTACACACAAATAATTATAAGACAAAAGCATCATGATGGGAATTCGTTTGAAAAATGAAAAATCTTTTCTACCCATTGTGTTTTAAGGGATTGACAATTTAATACATTTTGTTAGGGAAAGGCGGGAGGGACGGTGGGGGTGGTGGTTGTGAAGTTACAGCTGCCAAGTCATTATTTTAAAAATTAATCCTTTGAATCCAAATACATGAAGCAAAATCCAAACCTAAAATATGTTTTGGCGGACAGGCGATTATTTTTAACCGTTAGAAGGATAATTATGATTTTGTAGCAGTTTTGGGTACAACCCTGTTTTGCTAAAGTCCCTGAAATGACGAACCATACTATAAACGTTGATTAAATTACTTTTGTAACGTCATTCCATTGTCTGCTCGTTCCATTACTTTTCAGGAATGGAGCGATGTGTACCAGTTTCAAATTAAAGCCTTCATTTTGTCATTTTGACATTTAATCTTGATAAGTACTGAAACAATACTTTGAATGTAATTTAAGTAGGGTAACATCCTCGCAACTCTCCATTCCTTTAAAATAATGTACCTCGGCCCCTCCGGGTCTCGGCTCCATTTTTTTAAGCAATGGAGAGTTACTCGAACATATATCATATTTGCGTCTATAATAAAAAATACATGTCATGCAGAAAATGTGCTAATGGAGAGATCATGCTTTATTTATTAACGCAATTTGAGGATCTAACAATATGTCTTGAATTATAGCAATTATTTATTTTTCATAATCATAATTATTTGTGTTTAGTCTCCTAGCGTGTAAGAGTAGATATATTGATGAAGATCAAATATGTTATGTACACGCCAAATCGAAGAAAAAAAGACTAATTCTTATGCGTATATTTGTGTTTGTGTTGATACATGTATATTATAAACTTAGACTGGTTTCTTGCACAAGAAAGAACATGACTTCAAACAAAATACTGGAAGACAGTAGAAATAAAGTTCACTGTTCAGTACCTAATAGCACCTGGATTCCTCATTATTCCTCATTCCCACTAGCACCTGGATTCCTCACACTGTTTAGCACCTGGGAGCACCTGGATTCCTCATTCCCCACCAGAACCAGGGATTCTTCATTTCCCACTAGCACCTGGTATTCTTCATTCCCCACTAGCACCTGGGATTCCTCATTCCCAACTAGCACCTGGATTCCTCATTATTCCTCATTCCTCACTAACACCTGGATTCCTCGTTATTCCTCATTCCTCACTAGCACCTGGATTCCTCATTATTCCCCATTCCTCACCAGCACTTAGATTCATCATTCCTAACTAGGACCTAATTCCTCATTATTCCTCATTCCCCACTAGCACCTGAATTCCTCATTATACCTCATCCCCCACTAACACATGGATTCCTCATTATTCCTCATTCTTTACTAGCACCTGGATTTCTCATTCCTCACTAGCACCTGGATTCATCATTCCCACTAGCACCTGGCATTCCTAATTATTCCTCCTCCCCACTAGCACCTGAATTCCTCGTTCCTCACTAGCACCGGATTCCTCATTTCTCACTAGCACCTGGGATTCCTCGTTCCTCACTAGCACCTGATTCTTCATTTCTCACTAGCACCTGGGATTCTTCATTTCTCACTCGCACCTGATTCTTCATTTCTCACTAGCACCTGGGATTCTTCATTTCTCACCAGCACCTGGGATTCTTCATTTCTCACTATCACCTGGGATTCCTCATTCCTCACTAGCACCTGGGATTCTTCATTTCTCACTAGCACCTGGGATTCTTCATTTCTCAGTAGCACCTGGGATTCCTCATTCCTCACTAGCACCTGATTCTTCATTTCTCACTAGCACCTGGGATTCCTCATTCCTCACTAGCACCTGGGATTCTTCATTTCTCACTAGCACCTGGGATTCCTCATTCCTCACTAGGATTTCCTGGGATTCCTCACACTGTTCAGCACCTGGATTCCTCATTAATCCTCACTCCTCACCTTGGAAGCACTTTGGAACTCCGAAGTGAGTGAGTGAGTTTATGTTCAGAGTCACATCGGCAGTATTTCAGCCATATCGTGACTAAAACTAGTGATAAATACATGATTAATATAGTTACATTGTCAAAAGACTGTCCACAAAGGACAGTAATGCCGACTAGAATATCACAGAAACAAGAATTTAAAACTAGCATCTATCCCTAAAAGTGATATTGATATTAATCAGGACAATACACTATTAGAAAAAAAAGGCCATAGATCACCAGCAACTGAAGGTTGATCACCATACTTTGGAGTGCCTACGCAGTGTGTGTGGTGTGTGTTTTTTGGTGTGTGGTGATTGGTGATTGGTGTGTGAAGTGTGGTGTGTGGTGTATGGTGTGTGACGTGTGACGTGTGGTGTGTGGTGTGTGCTGGTGGTGTGTGAAACCGGGTTAAAACTAAGCGTGTTGTAATAACAACGTTTGGTATGAATTTACAACTTCTTTAATGTTTACAACGCGACGTATCAGGGCTACTTCTTGCCCATTCAATTCGTAACTCTGTAGTTGGAGTATCGGGGATCTCCTCTCGTATATATCTTGATTGTTATTGTGTGGCAACAGATTCCCCTGATGGATGTCAATGTAAAACTGAGATTACAATTGAAGGGTTAATATTACTTGTGTCGTATCTGTGTTTGCACGACTCAAGAGGACTCTAGAATAGCGTGGCTCTCCTCTCAAGTGTACCTTAATTGCTATTGTGGTGTAGCGTAAGCCCGTTTCGCCCCCACTGCGTTTGGCGTGTATGCGACCTCGGAGTCCCAGGCGCTTCCCAGGTGAGGAGTAAGGAATAATGGGAAATCCAGGTGCAACCAGGTGCTGAACAGTGTGAGGAATCCCAGGTGCTAGTGAAGAATGAGGAATAATGAGGAATCCCAGGTGCTAGTGAAGAATGAGGAATAATGAGGAATCCCAGGTGCTAGTGAGGAATGAGGAATCCCAGGTGCTAGTGAAGAATGAGGAATCCCAGGTGAAGAATGAGGAATCCCAGGTGCTAGTGAAGAATGAGGAATAATGAGGAATACCAGGTGCTAGTGAAGAATGAGGAACAGTGTGAGGAATCCAAGGTGTTAGTGAAGAATGAGGAATAATGAGGAATCCCAGGTGCTAGTGAGGAATGAGGAATCCCAGGTGCTAGTGAGCAATGTGGAATCTATGTGCTAGTGAGAAATGAGGAATGCCAGGTGCTAGTGAAGAATGAGAAATAATTAGGAATCCCAGGTGCTAGTGAGGAATGAGGAATGTTAGGTGCTAGTGAAGAATGAGGAATAGTGAAGAATCCCAAGTGCTAGTGAGGAATGAGGAATCCCAGGTGCTAGTGAGGAATGAGGAATAATGAGGAATCCAGGTGCTGAACGGTGTGAGGAATCCAAGGTGATCCTAGTGAGGAATGAGGAATCCCAGGTGCTAGTGAGAAATGAAGAATTCCAGGTGCTAGTGAGGAATGAGGAATCCAAGTGCTCCCTAGTGCTGAACAGAGAACTTTATATCTACTGTCTTCCAAAGCTTTCTTTGAAGTCATATTCTTTCTTGTGCAAGAACTCACGTGTTTCGACTGTAAAAAAACATGACAAGGTTTAAATATACATACATAAACACAAACCGAAATATAATAATAAGAATAGAATAATTTTTTTATTGTCTTGGTAGATGCTGACAATATAGTTCTCGAGTTTTTTTTCAAGATAGCGTGTACACAACATATTTTATCTTCTAAAGTTTAAATTATTACAGTTATACATGTTTAAACTCTTCTGTTTAACTTTTGTATGATACGTTCTTTCACATCGTGGATCCATTTCGAACTGTTACATTGAGTGCCACGATATTCCTTACACTGTCAAGGAACTACTGACTGACTGAGTTTGGTTTTACGCCGCTTTTAGCAATATTCCAGCAACATCACG
>VKKT01008657.1:1890-21406 GCA_008038995.1 Haliotis laevigata | reverse complement strand
ATTCCCCGCATGGGTACAATGTGTGAAGCCCATTTCTGGTGTCCCCCGCCATGATATTGCTGAAATACTTTTAAAAGTAGCGTAAAACTTTACACACTCACTCACTGTTTAACGCCGCACTCAGCAATATTCTWGCTATATGGCGGCGGTCTGTAAATGATCGAGTCTGGACCAGGCAATCCAGTGATCAATATCATGAGCATCAATCTACACAATTGGAATACGATGTGAACCAAGTCAGAGAGCCTGACCACTCGATCGCCTCTTACGACAAGCATGGATTGCTGAAGACCATTTCTAACCTGTATCGTTACGGGTTCATCAGCAATGTACATGTACCATAACTTGCAGTCAGAGTGGTCTGCACATTGTAATCGGCCTTTTAACCGTTTGGGACATTGGGAAGTCGATACAAAGTCCGAGGCAAAATATTTCTTTGGCTTCCTATACCTACGTGCACAGCTTACACAGTGTTTGCATGAGCTACCTAAAGAGAAGAATGAAAAAAACTCGCAGCTACGAAGACGACGCCAAAGAATGAACTTCTTTGGCTGCATACACCACATGCACAACTTACACAGTGTTTGCATGAGCTAACTTAATTGTTGCCATTGAAAAAGATTTAAATATCACTTGCTTGATGGTATGGGACTGAAACTTACTCTCGTCCGTCCATGACGAGCAACCATTTGAAGGGGAATATATAGAGGAAGCAAAGGGATAAAGGGTGGTACTCATACGTGCCATTTGATTACTCTCCAGCAATGRCTGGTTGGTGCATTACCAATGTTTTTTGGTTGGTGTTTAACGTTGCGGGGCGGTAGGGTAGCCTAATTGTTAAAGCGTCCGCTCGTCACGCTAAAGCCCCTGGTTTAGAATCTACACCGAAATGTCTCTCCTCATTGTAAACGAAGCAGTTCATTCATATGTCTTATCCTTTCTGTGTTCAAAAAGAGACTGAACGTATGATGTTATTCAGCAGTTAGTGATATCAAAGTCTGGGCCAGATGTACCAGCAGTTGTATCCTGAGCAACGGGGATACGATGAGGTACACCAAATTGAACCTTCCAAGTAACAGGCTGTAAGGACCCTACCATGTCGTACCAGGCACATGGGAAATAGGAGACCTTTACAAAATCGGAATAGAAGGGGGGACAACCAAGGGGATGGAAACCAGTCATGAAGTAGAATACCTAAACCTACAGCACTATGGACGAATCATGAATGTGAAACCCAATTAGTAATACTTGGGACCATTCTGAACTGGAATACCTGAAGGTGTTGGCGAAAGCAGGACTTTCACAGGAAGGATCAAGTGAACATATAAAAGTCGACCCTTTCAAACATAATCCGGGGTTAGGTTTAGATGACGACAGAATATACCAGTTGAAATGGCCTTGGTGAATTACTGTAAATATCATCGGTCGACGACACAGCGAAATGAAATATAAAGCTAAGTAACTAAAGACTCACTGCTATATAAGAAAATTGGATCATAAATATGAATGTGATCCTAACCCTGCTCACGAGTAACCTTCATCAATCCTACATGATGTATGCCAATAAAGCAGGCTTTCAGTCTCAATACTTTTGAAGCATGCCTGTTATATATCACACAATTACACAGAGTATGAATTTCGCGGAAGAACTGGGACATGTTAATGCTCTCAGTATCAATGGTCAAGCTGTGTATATGATAGCATCGTCAATCCCGTACAACTGGCCAATAAAGATCGTATAGGACAACATCAGAGGAACGCCAGCACATTACACACGCCAGCACAGCCGTAACACTAAACGTTTCACAATATCTGACCGCCTCATGCCTCTTAAACATGGATCCATGCTGAAAAGACTTGGAACTGTATCCAACTTGCAACGACGGCCACGTTCTTGCAACGTCGTCACTCATAAAAAACCTACCATGGTTCCAGACTATAAGGGATCTAATTATGTTGGAAAAAATAAACGGTTCCACCGCGGCGCCAGAACCTGAGCAATAAAAGAGTTAGTTGGCTTGACGAACAATTTGGCACACTGGCTGTCAATGTATGGTTTCCTTGTCCAAGTTCAGGAGACAACCCTGTGTTTTATTCTGATTTACGTCAGTGGGATGGTTCTGTTTCAGAGTGAGTTTCCTATGCAGACATCCGTGTTCGATCATGGTGAACTGACCCTTGAAACTATTGACTCCGGTATCTGTTGGTTTCCCTTTCATGTTGTTGCAACTTATTATTTACAACTGACAGTACAGTGGTATTAGCCATTAAGTATCAATATGTTCTACTTCAGATTCAGGGATACCGGAAATGATTTAATTGGTTTGGGTGCGCTTTCGGGTTTATGGCATTAAGGGTTTTTCTTACAGGATTACATGGACCAATACAACACAGACAAGCGTGATGCTTAGTAATAATAGATGAAATGAAGTTTGACGTAGCGTTCACGACCATTGTACTTACGCATCGACGTGTGTGGTGTGAGTGCGTGCGTACGTACGTACGTTGATGGTGTATTTTTGCGTCGTGCGTGTGCGTGTGCGCGTGTGTGAGGAAGGGTAACAAGAAGAATAATCATTCAACTTTTTATCGCTTTCCTTTCTCTGTATTATGGAAGATATAGGAATGTCATCTATGGAGATACATTTTTTGCTACTGTTTTGGCAGTCGCTGATGTTATGTTCATTACGATATGTTGAAATCCTTGACACAGTTCTTCAGAGTCATTTTAGCTGCATGTTCAATTCTAATATGAGCATTTTAAATCCCCGCTTAGTGTCGAAAAGGTATCTTACTCTGAGTGTCCCAGTAAATTATGCCCGAATTATGGCCTATCGGCCTTTTTACTCCAAGACTCTGACGTGTAGAATTGTTCAGGTAGTGTGGGATTCGAACCCACGGCCAACGGATCCTGGATTCACTAATGTTTGTTAACACGTTTTAGTGATACATAAAGAGTAGATTGCTGGATTAAAAGGTATTTTAGTGTTTGATTGAACATGATTTCACACCAGCTTTTGCAATTTTCCAGCAATTGAAATAGGACATGGTTACAAACAACTGACTTGACACGTTTTGTCCATGTGAGGAATCGAACTCGGGCCCTCGACGCTACGGGGGAATTCTTTATTGACAATGCTACCTTCATCGATACCTTTGCTAATGCTTCCACGCCAGCTCGTCACAGTTCTCAACAAATGGTCAAATATTTTGACAAGAAAAACGCATACCGTAACAATGTTTAAGGGCTGCAAATGTTTTAACGCCTTCAGTCTTTGTCTTTAAGCAGCATGTAGAATCTTGGTATATATAAACACGGGTTTGGCACAAGCAGTGAAAGAATAAAGGTATTGAAATCATAAAATCCATCATGTCCCCGTGTTCATTTGAGTTCAACTCTTTAAAGGTATGTCAGTTCATTTGTATTGTTGCAAGGCCTTGTTAACTCACATCGATGATTTCACCAAATCCTCTTTGTCACTTTCAAGGAACAATGCACTCATGACTGTTACTGCTGTTGGCAGCGGCTTAATGCCCGGGTTCAGTGTCATTCCGTGCATCTGGTTGGGTTACTTAATACAATACTTTACTTCACTGATAGCTGAAGTGTTGGAATGTAAATGGTCGACACCTCGCTATACAAACCACCTAGCAGCGTTAATGTCCACTGTAAATGACAAAAAAGCAAGTGTTTCATACTGATTATTTGAGCACAACTAGACAGGTGTTTATATAACGTGAAGCAATTTACCATTGTTGATGTTGTAAAAGGCATGTTATCACCGATATAACATTCACCGTCTTCTATCACAATGTAGCAAACGCTAGCGGCTTAGGGTAAATTTGAACGGTGGAACCACGATATCATATAATGCTGTGTGTTTTATGGTTTTATTGGCAGATATTGTTGTCTGGCATCATTACTTTCCTTAGTACATAAAATAACGACGATAGGGTCCGTTATTCGTCTCCAGTAATGAACACGAAAATTGATCAGAATTTTATAATATAAAGCCAAGGTATATTTGATTCAATATTAAGCGGTAAATGGCCAGTGCTTAAACAAACAGCGTTTAGTCAGATAATTCGCTTTGATGTTCAATTTATATTAAATATTATCGCAATCATTCTTGGTACCATCACATAACTTTTTGTTTCGTTTTGTAACTGGCTTCTGAATATTCATATTGGTACCATAACTATAAAGACAAACTGGGGCATTTCCAAGATTATTACCTTCAAGCGTCTGCGAATCTGGACTTGCTATTTATGTATTCAGTTTTGCAAATACGTCATACGTCGGTGTTGTTGCACATATATAGCACTTGATTCATTCCTTACATGTCAAATATACTCCATTTTTTAAGCTACATCAGAGAAATGAAATGCTTTTGTTTGGCATAAATGACATATTGTTTTTCAGGTTGGTGGGGCCAGGAGTCTTTTTATTATCAATTTATTCAGAACTAAATAACAAGGAAGCCATCATTTTTTATTTTCTCTCGACTGTAACCGAACAAAAAAAGAGAGACTTTTTTAGCTTTGATGGGTAAGGACTAAACGACACAAACGTCTTAGAGAGCAGTGAAGGAACCCGTTCATCCTGTAACCCAGATCAACGCGCTGTTAGTGAGCGATGAGAAAAGCGTTGAATATACGACGAGGAAGGTAAAACGTAATTTAAAAAGGGGCTTTAAAGTGATGTACCGATGCACGATAATCAATTCTTTTATAAGCCTCAGCAAATTATGAAAAACGAACGGTACTCGATACGAGTTAATAAGGGCCTGTCAGACATCTTGAAGGGTCATTTCACACACTGACTGAAACGGCATTCAAGGATAAGTTTAATATACGTCAAAGAGTAAGAAGATTTACAACGCAGATACTCCATTTACCATCAAGTGAACCGTTGTTGAGTGTTCACACACCAGGACGTATATTTCTCTTTCTTATTGAAAGTTTACATTAGCTGCTTCTGTTCTATCACAGGCTCCAGTTTGAGACCCCCGTTTGTCCTGACCCCCGTTTGTCTTTGCTGGTCGTAAGAGGGAGTGCGTTTAGTTTTACGTCGCTTTTAGCAATATTCTAGCAGCGGGGGATACCAAAAATGCGCCTTATACATTGCACCCATCTCGGGAATCGAACCCACGTCTTCGGCGTGATGATCGAATGCTCTAACCGTTAGGCTACCCCACCGCCTTTGCTGGTGGTAAGGAGGCGACTAAGCTAACTGGTGGTCAGTAGAGGTGGGTATTGCAGAGAATTTTATTATTGCAATATAGTAAACAAAAGCTACTTATAATCGTGTTAATGTTTGATTTATTAAGCAAAAACAAAAAAAAATCACTATGCCTGATTAGCTTTAATAAAAACATTTAATAAAGACAAAATAAAAGTGTAAATAATATGTGGCACAAATGAAACAAGGAAAAGAACAATTTAACATCAACACAGTGGTTACTAGTCTTACTAGTCTTTTATCCACAAAAAAGAGCTTTTAGGCAGCACCTTGACCTGGTCAGGACATATCAGAGATCACTGGTCATTAATGAGTAAATATTTAAAACATTCAGATCCAAAACATTCCGAAACACTTGAACAAAAATCAAGAACACAACTTCTAACCGAACTTAACTTGACTTCCGGTGTGAAAAACGGATATATCCGAAGATTTCCGAGTCTTACGAATTTTCCCGAATGCTTGTCAAAATACCGGTTTTCGATCAGCGTATCGCAATACGTATCGTTTTCATGTCTGAACCTGTAAATACCGGTAAACTGGTAATATTGCGCAGCCCTAGTAGTGGTCAGGGATGTAGATGTGTAGGTCGATGCTCACGATGACAGTCACTGGATTATTTACAGACCATATAGCTGGAATACTGGATAATTAACAAGTCATACAGATGAAAACATTTAAATATGGTAACCTCATTGATGGTTGCCATGAGAGGTCCTCATCCTTTCAGTGAATCGAACGTCACACATTTTTATATTTTTCACTTTTTTAGATGATTCATATTCAACTATATTTGATATTTTACTTAAGAGTGAGTGAGTGAGTTTAGTTTTACTCCGCACTCCAGCTATATGGCGGCGGTCTGTAAATAATCTAGTCTGGACCAGACAATCCAGTGACCAACAGCATGAGCATCGATCTGCGCAATGGGGAACCGATGACGTGTCAACCACGTCGGCGAGCGTGACCATCCGATCCCGTTAGTCGCCTCTTACGACAAGCATGGGTTACTGAAGATCAATATTCTAACCCGGATCTTCACGGGTATTTTACTTAAGAAACTATACTGATGTATATGTCCCACAACACAACGTTTCCGTCCTGCATTTGGGGTTTTCAACCATCATTCAGTAGACATTTAGTGACACAGATCTTAGCAGCGAAAACGCAATTCACTCACTCACGATAACCGATAAGAATAATAATAACTGAAAAGATAATTATGTATTGAAAGAAAATTGGAATAAAAAGATACCACTTCATCAATTGCTGACAGTGTCGTTAAGGTTTCGTAAAAACGTTTTGTTGCCTTTTTCGGAAACAGTTTGACGGATTGAGCTCTTATGCATTATCTTCAACAAACGTCGTTGCAGCCGAAAATAAAACATAATATAGAAACGCATAACAAGACATTAAGATGTATGACTCATGCAGAAAAGATTTGTCGGAGTTGCCACGACGCAAATACCTATTCCTGAAATTTTAACAATGGTATTTAAGTTTTATATAAATTTGTCAACACTATACTTCACACGAGGTATAAAACCTTTGGAGACACAATACGTCACACAACAAGTACCGGCTAACACGAACCGCTGACTCGCATGTTTAGCTTACCACCAACCCACTAAGTCTCCCCAAATGCCCCAGCATCACGCGTTTGATTGAAGTGCTACCTTCACAACCAGTCAATCCGTGACCAACGATCACCAGAAGTCGTTAGAAGTCGCGAAGTGACCCACGGGATAATACTTGATGGCGATACTCAGTGTAATCCCAGGTTTATGTATTCCAATAATGGCTTCCCAGGGCTTTCCTCTCTCTTATCACACAGTGGGAGATATTTGTTAGGGGTTATGGGGTTTTCGAGAGCCAGTCTCCGCCTCTGTCAAAGTTAGGGAAGTAAAGCTATGTAACGTTTAACCCTCGTTGATAAGACACAGGCAAACAGATCTCGTTTGATGGTGAGGTCAAATGCGTTATCTGAACGAATGTGTATATTTGTAAATAGGTGTGATTCGAATGGGCAGCAAAGTGGAATTTCGATAGGAATGTACTAAAATTGCGCACGACTGATAGTGCCAGCATTTAACAGTCATGTCTATAAAGTCTAATGTTTCATGGACAAAATATGTGAATTAGTGACAAAAATCCGCACATCGTTAATAAACGGAATGAGGTTTGACATGTGCCCTTGTATCTGTTGTCAACGTCATGATTTCATTGTTTCTCAATTCATGTCGTCGTATCCCAACTGCGTAGATCGATGCCATGCTGTTGATCACTGGATTGCCTGGTCCAGACACGATTATTTACAGACCGCCACCATATACCTGGAATATTGCTGAGTGCGGTGTTAAACAACAAACCAATCAACCTGGTCTCTCCATTGCAACACATAAACCCCAATGCACCTATAACATGATTGAAAACCTTTGTTTTGCGTAGAAATAAAGTTGTAAATGTACTTTGCGATCTAAAGAATGTCTGTGAAAGTAAATGGATGATTGTTCTGTACCCATGCTACAACAATTAATCATCTGTGACAAGATTATCCACCGCGAAGTGATGTGCCAACTTCCAGGCTACGGTTCTTAATACCGTAAGAGTTATCTACCTTTAGTTGAAGATAGATTTGAATTGGCCTTGTCGACATTTCCACAGTCGCGTTTAGGATGGATTGTTATATACCAACAAGATAATCAATAGCCGAATGTAGCACGGCAGATGTGCTTCATGGGATGCAGCCTATGTATCTGTCTCTCGCCGATGTGACTTATTAAATACCGCGAGGTACATGTGTTTTGTCAAATACTAATTCATGCTAATATATCTAACATACACCTGTGTCTCGTTGAATACAATTTATCTTTAATAAATGCGTCTCATGGAGCTATGTTCCACTGACTGCAACTCATGCATATGTATCTCACTCTCATACCGATGTTTCATTTGATTGCATCTCACGCAAACGTGTCTCACTGAAAGCAGTTCACGTAAATGTGTCTCACTGAACCTCACGCACATGTGTCTCACTGAATGCAGTTCACTCAAATGTGTCTCACTGAATGCAGTTCATGCAAATGTGTCTCACTGAATGCAGTTCACGCAAATGTGTCTCACTGAATGCGGTTCACACATGACATTGTGTCTCACTGAATGCAGTTCACGCAAATGTGTCTCACTGAATGCAGTTCAAATAAATGTGTCTCACTGAACCTTACACACATGTGTCTTATTGACTGATCCTCACGCATGTGTGTTCTATTGAATGCAACTCACGCTAATGTCTGTCACTGAATACAAATCATCTGGGATAGGGAAAAGGTAGTAATGGGACATGGGAATTTGGTCGAAATGAAGACCAGAAAAATTATCATGTGATGTCGGTCTAAACGAAGACCAGGTAATATACAAATGCTGCATGGGACGTTTGTCTGGGTAAGACTACAGAATACCGGATACCTGCCGCCATCTTTGAAAGCACGCAAGTTTACTTAGGGTTAGGGTTAGGGTTAGGGTAAGGTTTAGGCTTAGGCTTAGGCTTAGGCTTAGGCTTAGGTTTAGGTTTAGGGTTAAGGTCAGCGTTAGGGTTAGGGTGACGTGACATTAAACAATATGGCTTGTAGGTATCCGGTATTCTGTAGGTGTTCCTTTGTCTGAACGAAGGCAATAGGTCGAACGGAACAGCAGAAAATACTTTATGGGACGTAGGTATAAACCAAGTGAATATTGCAGGACGGCAGAACCACATACTTACCATAAACAAGAGTAAAACAAACACAGAGTGTCCACAAATACCCTGCTCACGTTGATTTATTTCAACGCGTGAAAAAAACCGGTTTAGAATTGGTCTTCAGTAACCTATGCTTGTCCACGACAGTATCTAACTTTAAAGAATTAAACCCGGGTCTTGGCTCCCAGCAGACAACACACTATCGTTTTACATTTCCGTTTTATTGAGGGACTCGAATAAAAATATTCCCCATACTGTTATCTCACGCTTGTCGTAAGAGGCGACTAGCGGGATCGGGTGGTCAGACTCGCTGGCTTGGTTGACACATAGCATCGGTTCCTAATTACGTAGGTTGATGCTCATGCTGTTGATCACTGGATTGGTCCAGACTTGATTATTTACAGATCACCACCATATAGCTGTATTATTGCTGAGTGTGGTGTAAAGCTAAACTCATCCACTCACTACAGAATGGATGTAGATTTTTCTTTTGTTTTTTGACTGTCTAAGCAGATTTCATTGAGCGCCATTAATGGTTGGAATAGTGCAGCGTAAAACTAAACTCAGTCACTCATTGACTTATTTGAAACGGAAATGTCTATTTCGCGTTATTGTAATTCACGTACATTTGTCGACCACCCATCACTCGTTTTTTCCACAGACATATAGAGTTATAGCGAAGCCCCCATTGACCTGACAGCAGCAGGTGACGGTGAACGCCGCACGCAATAGGATATCAATATAAAAAACATGAATAAATAAAAGTAACAACGTAATATAACACAGATACGAACAATAACATTTAGATTAAAATTCTCTGCTATGCTTTTGATCGTTTGAAATATGTTTTCCCGGAGTAATGTATTTCATTATTGGGCAATAAATATGTTGGTTTTATCATTTATTAATAGTGAAACGGTTGGGTCTAGCCTTTGATGCTTAGTACGTGTGGGCACCTCTAGGCTGTTGCTGATCAAATGGCTTGAATATTACTACACGCATTTGTACTTGAGTGCATTTGCAACAGCTTTTATGTGAAGGGAGGAAATTGTAGTTTTATGGTCACTGATGAAACGGGATCCATGGCGGATTAGAGAACAATCGTATTTGTCACGTTATACATCATAATTACATTGGACATCTGTTCAGAAGAGGCAGCAGGTCGATGAATTAATCATAAAAATTCACCCCTTACATCACATCCTTGGACATTAAATCACAGCCAGACCAGGAAGCGTGTCTGCCTACATTGGAGCCTTAATAACGTTCATATATTTTTGTCTAGACTCGCTCTTAGTGGAAGCGGTGCAAGGTACTGTGAGGATAATACCACCCACTTGAAGTGACATGGCGGATATATATACGACTAATATATACTAAACATTTGCGCCATGTCGTGAAAGAGGAGGACGATTATTCGTTGATTATCATGCTCAGGCAGGCTAATATGTATTTCATGACAGCTTAACGTCACTCTACTTGTCCTGCTCTGATAACCAGTAAACCACGTACTTTCTTTTATAGAAGTACACCCAGTTCTGAAGACGTAGCAAAACATTTATGACAGATATGATGGGCAAAAGTCTAGACACGGTTGAACTTGTTCCCATAATAGCGAGATGAATGTAACATTGAGAAGGGGTCTGGAATCAGGGAGTGTTTTGTCGCCAAAGAGCTTCATGTATAGGCGTCAGGATCTCATAGTCCGAAGGAGGGAATGAAAGGATATGATGATGTGTTGGTGCAGTATGTCAACCATAACACTGTCGACGTGGCAAATTTAGTAGGAGGTTCTGGAACAAGGCACTAGGGTGCCGACAAGGCATGAAGCATTCATAAACGCCGCCGGTACGAGTGGCAACCGGTTGAAGACCATCATTGATAATCAACGAGTATCTCATATTATTTAGACAGCAGCACTCCAACGATGCCAAGGCGCCGAAAACAGATAACAAGAAACTGATAAACATGGGGTTAATAGTGTGAACATCAATCCAATGTGAAGTTGTGTTAGGGGTTCTTATACAGTTCAGGTATGATAGGCTCCATAGGAACCAAGTAGATCAGCGCCCAGTAAATACATACAGAGCATAAATTAAGGAGAAAAAAATCAAAAGAAAATATTAAAAAATATACACAAAACAGATAGAAGCAACAAAACAAATGAAAATCACTACAGTCTGAACGTCAGTCAAACAAATTAGCAAAAATACAACATCAAACAAACCATAATAATAATAAACCATAATACCCCCCAAAAAACCAAAACAACAACAACCAAAAACAAAATAAAACAAAACAAAAACAAACAACAAAACAAAACAGTAACACAAAACCACTTAGAAGAGACTCATAGAATCCTCCTTCCAGATCCCTGATATGTTTAAACTTATAATCAAAATGTGTAAAAAACCTGATAACCCAAAGCTGTCATGTGTGTCTGACGATCCTGAAAACAGACAGTTCATTTTCCCTTTAGAAACCCAATCCTTTGTAATCATTGAACTCACACCACAGACACGGTTTGCCCCTATCACTTTCCGTATACGCGGAGATGTATTCAGACACTGGCGATAGTAGAAGCATCTCTGTATGGAGAGATTGCACGTCCAGACATTTGATTAAATCTGCCAGTGGGATTGGGCGAACTACATATCTGATTGAAAACAGGAACCAATTTGCTCACAAGGAATCCCACCAATTTTGTCCTTAATATCTAAACGTGGTGCCACTTATTCGTTTAATCTAACTTTCGCGGACATACTGACTTACTAAGTGCTTATAAAGTAACACCTTTCCGTTTAATTCCGGCATACGTGTTGTAGCATGCGAGTAATGGTTTGTTGTACTTGGGGTTTCCCTTATTCATTGGCCCAGCCTGGCATATACAGGGATATTACCATCAGACGCTCGTTATCGTTGCGTCAAATTTACTGTTTGCGAGAACCTGTATACGACTGATTAAACTACCACAGTATACTGGTCAAGAGGCAATGGAAGCTTGAGCTGGCTAATCTCAAAGTCTCTCATTAATGTAGCTAGGCAGTTCCTAAGATGTAACTTTCATGAAGCATGCAGTCTCGTAAAATGTCTGTTGTATCTGAGATCGGTTTCGTGCAAGTTCAAATGTGATCTCTAGTTTATGAGCTTTATGCTGATGTTATCTACTTTATGAGGCTAACATTCCCAGTCTCCAGTTAGAAGGGTAATCTCTATGGCCCGAGGCTTCATAAGTTTAATCTTTACAGGCGACGGTCAGTTGACCAATTAGATTGAAGAGGAATATAATATTCAGTGGCATTCTCAATGACTGGGCTGATTTCTATATTAGGTTTCTTCATGGTTGATCTGGCGACCTCTTTCTTCATCTAATGATGTGATATGTTTTGATATGAAAATATTTCAAGTTATATAATCGCATGACGGAAGGACAACGATTTATTTAACCTTGACGTGACTCTGTTCGCAATGCAGAGACGTCCCTGACTTCCCTGTAACACCAGGACAACCGGTCCAGTGACACTGTTCGCAATGCAGAGACGTGACACTGCGAGCAGTGCAGAGACGTCCCTGAGTTCACAGTAGCAGTATGATGACCGGTCCAGTGACACTGTGAACAGTGCAGAGACGTCCCTGACTTCACAGTAGCACCATGATGACCGGTCCAGTGACACTGTGAACAGTGCAGAGACGTCCCTGAGTTCACTGTAGCACCATGACGACCGGTACAGCGACACTGTTCACAATGCAGAGGCGTCCCTGAGTTCATTGTATCACCATGACGACCGGTCCAATGACACTGCGAACATTGCAGAGACGTCCTGACTTCACAGTAGCGCCATGATGACCGGTCCAGTGACACTGTGAACAGTGCAGAGACGTCCCTGACTTCACAGTAGCGCCATGAAGACCGGTCCAGCGACACTGTTCACAATGCAGAGGCGTCCCTGAGTTCATTGTATCACCATGACGACCGGTCCAATGACACTGCGAACATTGCAGAGACGTCCTGACTTCACAGTAGCGCCATGATGACCGGTCCAGTGACACTGTGAACAGTGCAGAGACGTCCCTGAGTCCACTGTAGCAGTATGATGACCGGTCCTGAGACACTGTGAACAGTGCAGAGACGTCCCTGACTTCACAATAGCGCCATGACGACCGGTCCAGTGACACTGTGAACAGTGCAGAGACGTCCCTGACTTCACAGTAGCGCCATGATGACCGGTCCTGTGACACTGTGAACAGTGCAGAGACGTCCCTAACTTCACAGTAGCAGTATGACGACCGGTCCAGTGACACTGTGAACAGTGCAGAGACGTCCCTGACTTCACAGTAGCAGTATGGCGACCAGTCCAGTGACACTGTTAACAGTGCAGAGACGTCCCTGACTTCACAGTAGTGCCATGATGACCGGTCCTGTGACACTGTGAACAGTGCAGAGACGTCCCTGACTTCACAGTAGCGCCATGATGACCGGTCCTGTGACACTGTGAACAGTGCAGAGACGTCCCTGACTTCACAGTAGCGCCATGATGACCGGTCCTGTGACACTGTGAACAGTGCAGAGACGTCCCTGACTTCACAGTAGCACCATGAAGACCGGTCCAGTGACACTGTGAACATTGCAGAGACGTCCCTGACTTCACAGTAGCACCATGACGACCAGTCCAGTGACACATGCATTGACGCCTCTTATCTCTCTACATGATATGTGATAAGAGAAACAATTGTCTCAAGTATTCAAATTACTGATCTCCTCAATTACGATCTGTTTGACTGGCATTCTACAGTTAATGAGTAACAAGAAAGGCAGGACTCGTTTAGGATGACAACTTCTTTGTTATGTTTTGGTGCCATGATTCTGTATATATTTCTTAATTACACTGTCTACTCTATGGTTAAGTGTCAAGGAGATTCAAACAAATTCACTAATAATACAAAATAGTCGTTTTGCAAAGACAATAAATCCTATCTCAATAACCACAAGATTTTGCAAGAAAGAAGTCGATTGAATGAATGAACATTACGTTAGGATTAATTGTGAGCTAAAATCGTATGATATTCAAAGGACAATTCCTGTGATTGCACGTGTTGCATGTACTGAAAGGCGTTATTGTACCTCTTCATTAGTCCAGCACAGACACAACTTTTGTTATGTTCTCTAACATTTAAATGAACTTTATCTCTCTGGTATGTTTCACACAATACAGGCTACTTTACCCAGACCCAGTACATACGAAACTGCATTATGCCAATGTCATTGACATACATGAGGCAACAAAACAATGCTAATTTAGCTATGTGTCTGTCAGTCTGTCCGTGTCTGTCAGATTCAAAAGGTGTCCATAGATACTCTTGCGTATACAAATGGAAGATTCGTGTTTTGGTCCTCACTTTATCAAACGCTGTGTGAATTAACCCAGTAAACTCCAGCAATCGATATGTACTTATCTATCACTACCAAGCTGTTGATGTGAGGATCTGAGATGCCGATAGTGAACAGCTAGGTCAATTGATCCACTTCCCGCTACCCCCTCCGTACTCCTCTACTCTTGGTATATGTACTTATCTTTCATGATCAAGTAGCTGTTGTGAGGAGATCTGAGATGTCGAGATCGAACAGCCAGGTCAATTGCTCCCCATGAAATGTCCCCCTTCACTACTCTTTCAGCATTTTTATTCCTGCTGCGACTTATGGTATGGTGATCCGATACTTGTTCCAGGAACTGAACAAGGTAGAGTGATAGATCAAATCACAGATGTGATTGGTGTCATTCTTTTTGTTAAAAAATGTGTGTTAACAAGTCTCTATAAATTCTATCAAGGATAATGGTCAAGGTGAATATATCATATAAAAACATCTATTTTGCAAGCAGCCACAATATATTTGGTTATTTCTACATTCAGGAAATTATTGGTTCTACATAAAATGCGTTACAGGCCTGGGCTGAATATCTTCCCTACTCCTCCACCATGTTTCCTGCTGCGATTTAAGGAATGGTGATCCGATACTTGTTCTCAGAACCGAACAAGGCAGGGTGATCGGTTCAATCAGAGATGTAATTAATATGATTGTTTGCCTTCTTCTCGTAGTGAAAAGAATTTTAGTATTAACTAGTCTCTACAAATTCTATTCAGGTGAAGATGTTCGTATAAAGTATATATGTTACAAGCAGCCATGATATATTTGGTTATTTCTGATTTCAGAAAAATATTTGTTCCTGAATATCTTGTAACGTGAGATGTAATGTGAGATGAGTGAGGCAAGAGCTCGTCCCTTTCACATACAAATAGATTCCTGAATGTTCTCTAACCCTCTGGGTCAGACTATACTAGAATTATCCAGCACATTGTCTCACCAGTCTTGTCTCCCATTGTAAATATACTGAAGGAAACAAATAAGGGAACACAATTTCATGGCAATGTTCCTTTATTTATTTTCAGATTTCCTCCCGCAGCACTATTCAAGTTGGTGATAGAAACTGGAAATTATTAAAGGAACACTTGAATTATCTGTGTTTCTTTATTTGTTTCTCTCAGTATATAATAACCAGCACATACATGCCCACTACTGAGCATGCACTGAAACAAGACAATACAAACCAGGTTCTTCAATGTAATATAAAACTAGCTTCGGTTTCCTATTACTCGGCAACGTCACCACTCTTTATACCATCGTGGCATACGTCCATTTGGGTGAAAGGCTGAGTTCATGGCCTAATTGGTCCTGAAATCATCCAACGGATGTTTAAACTATGGTGTTTCAAATAATTTCAGTCACATTACCATGAGTAAGAACAAATCCATCCACTGATAGTGAGTAAACCCGATTGGCTTAACATCTATTTGTCTATGTGTCAGCTCACAAGGTGTCATTTAGGCGTGTGGAAGCCCTATACAGGTGTTAGCATTTTACCACTTTGGAGAAACCCTTCTGGTTATGGAGCTGACAAACCTGGAAACAGATTCAGGGCCATTCTGGGATTGGAATGATAGGTTCTGGTATGTATGGGGAAACATCTACGTCACCAGGATTATAGAGCTTCACGTCCAACAGGTACTGAATGAATCATGTAGTTGCAGACACTTTGAAATCACTGTGATGTATTTCATAAAGTTCTGAGTGAAGAACAAGTTATAATGAAAGCTATTAGAAGAATAGTTCACAGCACCTACAATTCAGAAGAAAGAAATCTAGTTAAGTAGAGGATTAGTAGTAATCTTTAAACAAGGGTAATATGACGTCTTACTGCAGAGTATAAAGAAAACGATTTGAGAGGATATAGTTATTGGTTTCATTCAACATGCCTTCATGCATTTAGGCTGATTAAAGATATAAAAGCCTGTACATTATACTGTGACAAAGGGGTAGGTCCTTCTAATAGGAACGTGCTTTTACAATCCCTGAAGCACGAACCAGGCAAAGGTTTTCAATAACCTGCAACCAATTGATTTTCGTTTCACCATTGGTCTCAGATATACATCCTGCACAGTGGCCAACAGAATACTTGGAACCCCAAATGTGAGCTATTTCCATAAGGCGGATAATTGAAGAAAATGCCCGATTCGGCAGTAAAGGTTACTAAGGTCCTATTTCTCGTGAGGCAACGATTTACACCAGCTTCATCTATTTCTACTGAACAAAATTGCCCAGGGATTAGAAATAATCTATGAGGAATCACCCCGTTTGGTCAATGCTCATCTATAACAATAAAGAACCTGTTTACCCAACAACCCCAAACTTCAATCAGTACCGAAATCGAGCAATGCCGAAATGATACATATGCCTAATTTGTATAGACCATACGGTTCAAAGGTGTCTACATGGAATAGTCCCGAAGACAACACAACAGAAAACTGGGATTATTTAATAATGCTCAGATAGTAAGGTTTTCCATCTGTCTTTAAAACAAAGAATTAAATTTTATATCCAGATGAAAGTGGCGTTTTTGAAGCTAGTTTCGTGCAACCATTACTCATGTCATATAACGATGCTATTAGAACAAGACAGATTCTTTACGCCATAAGGAGAACCATCTCGTCTCTCGTATCTTCTGTACTGGATTTCTTGTTTTAATCAGATTACGGAACTGAAACCCGAAAGTTTACCGTATTATTGTCTTCATGACCATTCTTGTACTGGCAGGTACTCGAACAACATGACTTCATAAATTCATATGGCCAGATCCATTGGAATCCCACTGACACAAGAAAAGCCGTAATTGCTGTAATTTGTTTATTTCAGGGCAGTGTGGCGCCATATTTGTAATAATATTACGTAAAAAAACAAAGTAGACGTTATAGTTGATTTGTGTAAAAAGATAAAACGTACTATGATCTCAAAATGATTATCTAAGGTAGAATAGTTTTTTCCATTCTGTCCAAATGTCCATACAAGTGTATGAAATATCCAAACAAATCAGAAAATATTATGAATAGATATAGTGAACTAATTCTTCTATTCCTTTTTTCATTGTGCAACTCGCAAGGCCACACTGGAGAATGAAGTACACACACTCCGACCCATTTCACTAAAAGCAGACTGGAGACGACTTGGAATAATTAAAGTGAGATAACAGTATGGGGGATATTTCTAGTTGAACCCCCTCACTAAAATGGAAATGTAAAACGATAGTGTATTGTCTGTTGGGAGCCAACACTAATTATTCAAAGTGAGATGCTGTAGTGGAGATTAGAACTATATTAGAGGTAGATAAGGATTGACAGGGCGCTTAGGAAACGGTAATGGTGATCGTCGTGTTTATAGCGCTGCAGTGGGGCCATGAAAGCATGTGTGTTGTCAAGGTGTTACTGAATGGGTCTGTTTTGAAACATTATGGATTTTAGTACCCAGGTATACGCGAATGAACCCTAAGCCATCTCTTATCGTCCAGGGCAGTATAGAATTTGAATGCTTGTATTAATTTCCTCAACATATGTACAAGAACGAGCACATGGCACTGGAGTGTGGTTTCAAACCCAAACTCTCCGTGTAACGAACAAACGCAGCACCACTAAGTGCAAATCATTCCAACACATCTACTACTTGACAATCTTTATTAAACTACGCACTTAACCTAACCTTAATCTGGTTGGAAAGTGGCAGGTTAATTGTTTTTCTTTAGAGATCAGTGCACAAGAGACCGCCTCTGATGTAGAATGTCATGGCACATACTTACTTGTTGTGGGGAAAAGCGTTATATATTGTTGGTGCTGGGGTTATCATTATTCAAATCCAGTTTCTAAAACCCCAAAACAGACACGTATACAGATGAAACATCCATAATACCTCCTGAATTTCAGAATATGTTTCCAGGGTGGTTTCAGCAACATGGACCATGCAGCCATTGATGTACAAGATTTGGAAACACACAGAAATGGAAATATTTGCATAAATCCAATATTGCCAGCGGAAATTGCATAGCATTGGAATAGTACCTATGTAAAGATCGACATGGTTAATCAAGTCGCTGTGAGTTAAGTCCTATATGGAAACCTTAGCCGGGGCTACCATGACCTATTTAGGCTCAACGTCTCGTGGGAAATGAGATATGTCAATCTTTGCAGAACCTTGTCACTGTAGAATTGTCAGTTGCGATCAGTCTATATAGCTATGCATATTTTCCACACGCTATCACTCATACAGCTACCTATACCGTAAGATAATGTATCATTAGATATTTGCCATATGTTACGATTGCTGGTCTACATCAGATAACATTTAGACAAGCAAGTAAAGCTGTGGCTCTCGTGAGAGTTAGATCCGTCTCATTGTACTGTCTGGGTTCATGCTTAAGTATCGACAACTGTCGGGAACAATAGATATGCCCACTGTCTGTGGAAAGTGCAATTGTTCGCGTTATGGGAGAAATAAATCAATCTGTGTATATATGAAGATCAATAAGAATATACACAGGGATCCAGATATTTGTAATCAGAGATGATTGGTAGAACTGTTTATAAGTTCAAGTTCACGTTTATGAATATGTTTTATTTCATTTTTTAAAAAAAGCGTATCCTTAGTAAAGATCGCTCTCAGTTACTACCTAACACATAGACACAGGCACACACCCAAACGGGCTTTGCTATAAACCGCAATAATCGTGCCCAATCACCCCAAAACACTATGGAACGTTGGGAGGATAGCCCAACATGAGCCCGATCATGCACATTATTGCTATGCTTAAACCAACGGAGCAGAACAAGGTTCATTATGATAATAGCAGTACAGTTGCCATCATCCATAAGAAATGTCTGCCCAACCAGTCTGCAGCAATTCCGACCACTACTACAGCATCAGTTCCTTTTAATTTATTGTCTTATCATCATCGCAGAGGTAAAGATATAGGAAATGCCACATGATTTAATATTTTACCCTTGAATATATCCATGTACACAATAAACATTAAAACTCTCGATTTTCTCTAAACGTTTTTCTAAAATAACTGAAATCGAATTAATGACCTCTTCAATTGCATGCACATACATACATACATACATACATACATACATACATACATACATACATACATACA
>VKKT01008656.1:24556-39271 GCA_008038995.1 Haliotis laevigata | reverse complement strand
TTGCCTTTTTGGAACAGGACGTCTATGCTTGCTTGCTGCTGAAGGAGTCGTCTTATCTGGTTTCTGACTGCTGGGACATACGGGATACTTATTACAAAAGGTGCTGATTGCTGGCGAGGTGGTTTATCTCTTGGGTTGAGGGTGGTTGTGATGATATTGTTGACTAGCTTCTGGGGGTACTGGTTATAATGGACGAAGACATGGCGGATGTGGTTAAGTTCGGTTTGAAGAAGCAATTTCCATGTCAAGTGGTTCAAACGCCCTCACAGGAGGGCTCAAAGAAGGAGATTCTTCCAAATGTTCAAGTGCTCTGTTCTTTCTCCTTTTCCTGAAGGCTGGGCAACACTCTGTGTTGCCTGAGTTGAATTCATATTTTCTGGTTGTGTTTCGTCAGTCTGGGAGGCTGATGAGCGTTGCCAATGTTTTGATGTTGGATCGATGTCATTCAAGGATATTTGATCATCACTCACCCAAGATATAACAGTTTGGCAGGCAGTTTTAGACTCATGAACAGATGTTGTCGAAGAAGAAGAAACTGTGGCTGAGTATGTTGGTCCTGTAGAAGATTTAGACTCTGCATTTACTACTTTCTTTGCTTCAAAGTATGATATGTTGTTAGTACATTTGATTTTGAGAAGTTTGGGCTCGTATTCAAACTTTGGGCAAAATTTGGATGATGCCAGATGATCACCACCACAGTAAGCGCATTGTATGGTATCACTGCAGTCATTACTCACGTGACTTCCACTGCAGCGAGAGCATACAGATTTGCCTGTGCAAGACCTTGCACCATGTGCAAATTTTTGGCACTTGTAACACCAGAGTGGATTTGGTACATATACCTCCACTCCGATGTTACAGTATCCAACCTTAATGGATTTCGGAAGCTTTCTGATACCAAACGTGAAAAGATATGTATTTGTTTTCACAATGTTCACAGTAGTAACGCCTTGGTCCTTTAACTCTGCCACAATCTCATCTTCATCCATGTCTGATAAACAACGGGACCTGTCTCTCACAATACCTCTGCAAGTGTTCAATGTCTTATGCACTGAGACAACAACCTGTTTGTTTACAAACTGCTGTAAGCCCAGCAGATTGACAGATTGCTGCCTCCGTACACATTCTACTAAAAGTGAACCATTTCGGAGGTGGGTGACATTCTTTACCTCTCCGCAGACACCTTGGATGCCCTTGGAGAAGGCAAAAGGATAAATATTTAACGGACTCCCATCATCAGTTGCAATAACCAAGAACCTTGGCCAGGATTCTGTCAATAAAGGGGATACCTCCTCATCAGATGAATCATCCAGTAAAGATGAACAAGAAAGATGTCTCCGTTTATTTGTTTTGGACGAACCAGGATGTGTGTTTTGAGCCATAGTAGAATAATAATGTTCGGCAACCCTGCCCCCCACCCGCCATCGAATGTCAACAAGGACGATGTTGCAGTGGAAACCAGACTGCAACACCAGGGTTACAGGAAGGCTATACTCCAGAAATACAGACATGAATAGCTAAGAAATCTAAAAGATCAAATGTCAGGCTGGTTGGCCCATGAGATTAGTCGCAAGAAACTCAGGGAGCCACCGCCTTCTGGCACAGGACTCAGGGTCAATGTAATTTCATGAAACATTTGAACAGTCAAAGTCAAAATGGTCCTAATTGTTCAAAACATCAAATATCGAAAAACAGTTTCCATGCGCAAGGCACGGCGTGATCAGGCGATTGATAGAGCCGGGCCAGTTCTACCACACTTCTAGGTGAAGTAAGGGGCGAAATGGAGTGTTAGGCAAAAGGAACACAGTTCCACGCTCCCAGTGCCGTGAGCCACCAGACTTCCATCCTCCATCGACACAGGGGCGCAACCCACGGCAAACAGGGTGGTGGACCAAATATGCCCCCAGGTCCCCACGTGGGGTTGAAGAGCTCTTAGCGTTACCCAGCTCCCACCACGAGGAGGTGGCTCGTCACGGGTGCCTGTGCAGTAAAGAGCATGCAGTGTCTGACTATAAAAAGCTAGACATTCGTTTTGAAGGACTTTCAAGGCCAAATCACTATGCCACGTCTTAACGCTGCGACACGAAACATCGCCATTTGAAGAATGCAGATTTGAGAGTCCAAATCCTCTGTTGCCTGGCGTCTTAATATTAGTCTGAGCATGACATCACTGCTTGCAGCTCGTTGCAACCAAACAGGTATAACAAATGACCGTCCCCGTGCAGGAAGAGTTCGAGTCACCACAGCAGCTCAAGATCGGTACATCCGGGTACATGCGTGATCGAACTGCCACGGGTGAGAGCACAGTAGCCAGGGTGCCTGGACTTCGAAGGATATCCGCTCATGCTTTATGGAGCAGGCTGAGAGAGATTTCTACTGAAAGGCAGGAGACCCTCCGTTGGGACTGTGCTACCATTATTGGTGTAACAAAATGACTGCCTGGAACCTACGGAACTGGCGACGTACGTATTTGGTTTAGTGATGAATCCAGGTTCCTACTGCAGAGACATGATGGAAGAAACAGGGTCTACAATTACACGACAATGTGGTGTTGACAGCAAGCTTAGGCGATGCAGGTCTTAGACAGTTTCCTTTTCAGTGAAACCACCAAACAGGAATACAAACCAAGAACCATGCTCAGACCGAACCTGGGATTCGAACCCACGATCAAAGGCTTCAAGCTAAATGTTGTGAAAATTGTAACGAATATTCCTTTGTGCCCAGACATCACTTGTACCTTGTTGAACATTTCGTCCCACCTGACAACTATTGATTCTGTTTCTGTGATGACATCCGGAATCACGACCACTAAACAAGTTCTGTTCTAGAAACCAATACTTCCAGAACAGTGTGTGGTCATGTGTGGTAATGTTACATGAAGTGATGCAGTTGTGTAGCAATACTCAGCATAGGCCTACTTTGGAAACTTGACCATTGTTAAAGTAATATACCACTCCTAAAATCTACTAACATCTTTTGTCTCATTTATCAGATTTATATCTGTACAGTTTTGAAAACACGTCATGATACAGATTATTTGTGTCTTGTACTTATTTCAGTATTCCGGGTTGCTTTGGACCCCCCTGCATATGATACAAATAAGTAATAGATCATGCATACGTCTCTTTAAAAGTGATCCAGATTAATTTCTTCATTTTGGCTTCTATCATGTCTTCGTTTAAACCTTTGTTCATGTACAGCTGTCGCTTCTCATCCAAAAAGTCTTTATTCAGCTCACGCGTACATGAATTCATTTGTCTTATACCTTGCTCTTCGAGATCAGCCATCTTATTTTTCCTGTTGTTGTGTGTGACATCACTTTATGATTCATCATCATCATTTTCCATTTCAGGACATTGTTTAATGTGTAAATGTCTTTGTAAGTTGTGGTTAAAGCTAAACACCTGTCCACAATAATCACAGTCCACCAGAGTGACCGATACTGTACAATAGTCTAATTATTTTCTGTTGCATCATAGGTAATATAAGCAGGTGAACGATAATTTGTTTAATGTCAGCACACATGATCGGTGATTTCACCAATGTGATCAACATCAGACGGTACGCTGTGGTATAACTGAAATACTGTTGAAAGCAACATTGAAAGCATCTCGGCTACAAGTACTTCACTCTCTAGCTCTCCATATTTAATAGCTACATCTGTCACTACGTTACCACAAGGACCACCTCACTTCCATCTGATAAACACACAAACACATTAGTTATGACATCCACATTTATTGACAATGGAATCTCTACACTCAACAAGATTACAAGCGAGTGAGACACACGTAGTCAGTGAGGAAGTTGAGTATTGCTCGACCAGCCTCATCCAGGACGTCAGTCTCGGCATTGACCCTGTTCAGTTCCTGTATCGCCCCTGGCAACGTCTCCGCAAGGTCTGCAGCTCTGTTGACGAAGCCGGCCCTGGTATGGAAGGTGATGAGACCTGCTGAGACATAGGCAGCGTGTAGAGACTTGTCGTAGGGACGAGGTTCATGTCTGATAGAAGACATTGCTTTGACTTCCTGAAGGCGGGACACATCCTTGAATCCACCGTGGATTAGTTCAGCATAGAACAAACTTGTAAGGATGAACTCGTGAACGATTTGTTCTGCCATCACAGGTACTGTCCAATCTTCCCGTGGATCCAACCATATTAACCCTATGGCAGAGTTGACCGATCCACTCATGTGATTGGCAGCTTCATATTTGAAGAAGGCAATACAAGAAACCATTTGAATCATTGTGTTATACAGCTCTGCGTGGGTCTTGTTAATGAAGTCCAGTGCCTTGTTGGCTAGTAGTCGTATCCTCGTTTGCTCGTCCTTACTGTACAGGTGTTTCCCTGCTTCAGCGTCCAGCTTTGAATGGGATACAAGGGTGGATCTGTTCAGCCCGTCAACAACATCTTCGTCCCCGAAGCTTAACATTATCTGGTTTCCTTTTACAGGGAGACGTATGCCTTGTAAATCTTCAAGTTCCTCAAAAAAATCTAGTTTTAAAGTCTCGTTTTCATTGATCATTTTATTCGTCAAACTAGTAGCAGCTAGACGTTGGTTCATTACATTCATGTCAAATCGGAAAGGCCAGAACAGATTCATAAAAACTGGAGTCACCCCAAGCAGAGATATGTCTGCATGGTGAGCTGACATCGGTACCTTGGGTGATTCGTCACATCTGTTAGGTAAGGCACTGAGAACATCGCTCCATGACTTGAAGAAAGAATCAAAGTCGCTACTGATCTTTTGTCGAAGGTCTGCTGCTTTGTGAAACCATGCCAGATTATCAGTGTTTTCTTCATTTGGATTATCCCTTTTTCCAACAGTAGATTCCAGCAATTTGCCAATTAAGAGATCCTGAGTACTTATCCCCTTGTATGAAACAGGAAGAACCTTATTTTCCTGGACGACCATTTTAATTCCCTCATCTATAACAGGTATAGTAACCATCCGTGTCATCATCGCTCGCCTTGAAACATGTTCACCAACCCATTTCTGAATTTTTAGTCCGCTGAGTTGCTTTTCATTGACATCTTTGAAGTTTCCAAGGGTATAACTCTTGAAATAGTTTTTCATGTTGTCGCGCAAAGTACTTTTGAAGTCATGCTTTGTTTGTTTCGAGAGAGTACCAGTGATGAACGCTGGCAAACACACCAGGAACAGCAGAGTTCTTACTTCCATATCTGTGAGCAGAATTATACAATTTAAGGTTCTTGATACATGTCTTAATATCAATAATCTGTAAATAGTATGTCACAGAAATATACAATGGCGACTTGATCAAGCGAGAAAATTGTATCTGATGATTACACGTCATAGGCTTTCCTTTCCAGTTGTAGGGAACGTAACTCTACATTGGAAACATTGAGTGTTATCATCCAATACTGGCTTCCACAGTAGATAACGCTTGGGTGAGATTCAAGTGACATGTACAAGCGATATAGACAATGTAGATATCGCTTCTGAAAATCATCTGATCATTGAATGGCCATAATTGATAAGGTGACCTTGACCATCTAAGGAGTACTTTTCTCTGAAAGGTTAAACATAGACAAACATGGCGTCCGTCATGAGACCAACGGGTTTTATCCAGGTGTCAAAGTATCAATAGGCGGTTCAGGTCAAGCTACTGTTGTGAAATATGTTGGTGCAGGAAATTACCTAAATTATGTAAGTTGGATGGTATTGTATGTGATAAGCACACGCCATAATTTAACTGGTATAACCACCCCATTACCAAAGCTTCCTTTTCCAGGTATATTTTAAGGAACTTAGCTTTACATTGGAAACATTCACTTATCTCCAGATTCATAAGAAAACGAATGCGTGTGGAGATTGGAGTTCCTAAAAAACATACTCTTTGTATAGACTTTATAAATGAAAACCACTCTCTTTCTTTGGGTACTGAAAGAGCAGTGGGGCACGCTATATGCCACACTACAACATAAAAATTTCAAAAGGCTATGGATGGCCATTTATAATATGGAAAGGCATTTCGTTTCTGTAATCAAGTCCCTATTTAAACGAGCCTAAGATGCTTCTCCAGGTTAACAATTTGCTTGCCTTTGCATGTGTTTGTAATTGTGCCTCCCATTGTGCAGAATACATTCATCTTTTCACGAAAACTAGTGTTCATTTCATTATTTCATAATCATTCATAAACACATATTCGTGTGTGTAATGTGAATCGTACAATTCTCTTTACTTGCATAAGTGAGTGCGTGATTATGAAAAGGTTTTTGCAGATTTTGTGTAAAGGTCAAGTTCTTAAGTGTTTTGAATTGAATACCAACTGGCAGAATTACATTATTTACCTAATTGTATGAGTAATCCGTAGTTCAGCTGGACATAGCATTCAGTTCTTGGATAACAATTTGAAAATAGGTTCATCTGTATAAGCTCGGGCTTTAAAACGATCATTGGACAAGATTTGTATAGATGCTTCAGAGGGAAGCGAGATGGTTGTCACAACATGATAAGCACCTAAAGCACATTAAACACCGACGTCGAGACATTGCTGACGTTGTTCGAAAATATATATGTACGTGCGTGAAGTCCTTTTCAACTTCTTCAAAGACATAAACAAGTTTAAACAGAGATACAAATTAAAAATCGTCCGATAAGCATATTGTGACACCACTCCTGTAAGCATCATGGTGTATTCGTGTCATGTTGACCTCAAACAGCTTAATGTTGTTTATTGTGATGGGACTTCGAAGCGTTTTACATTTTTTCAGAGGTTTCAGGTACACGAACTGCTCATACACAAGTTTGCTGTATCTGAAGGGTGCTTGACATTTATTGGTCACTTGTATAACCATCGTGTTTGTGTCATAAATCACTGATCATTTCATTTTTTGTTGAAACATATGAAACGGATTTTTATATGGAACGGATTTGTAAGTCTGTTGAACATGTAAATACACAATCTCTTTGTTGCCCATGTTTCACAAGGGGAATTAATATGAACACGTGTATGCTTATAAATAGAAGTTACCACTACGTATATATGTAACTATAAAGTAGAGCCAGTGGTATACTAGCTGCAGGAATGCATTATCACCATGTCAATACTTTCTCCTGAATTCATTTACAGTAGTAAATATCACTATTATCTATTTCACCATAATATCGTGGACGGACTGAAGGAGCTCTGAGTCACCAAATGAAGAGCAGAATTTTTATACACGTTATTTCAGTCCATACAGGAACCTAAACACCGCAGGTATTCGCCCGAGACGACCACAGATCCGTGTCATCATGATGATGTCAAGGACACACTGTATGACCACAACAACGACGAAGACGTGTTTGGTTCAGTGACGAGTCACGTTTCTGCTCCATTCTACATTTCTGTATGTGAACATTTTATCAAGATAATGTATCGTTTTGTACATTATGCCAGGTATTTACAAACACAACTGACCACCACGAGTCAGTGTATGAATAGAATACGATACTGTAATATAGCCTGACCAATAAGACTTGCTTATCAGATCGGAAGAATGACAGTCGGCATGTTTTCTATTCATATACCCTCGAAATAATTAACACGAGATATTCCGAAGACTAATTCAGTCAATCTCATTGTCTGTCTGTCGCAATAATGGGATACAAAGTTTAACCGGAACAGACGTCGCTTTGATTGTAGTGATGTCAAACCATCTCGCATTCACGAAGGATAGATATACAACCAGGGTATGCACGGTGCATGCCAGATGGATTGAACATAATGGAATCTTTAAAATGCGAACCAGGATCTCAGTTCTGGTCCTCTTCCACCTCTCTTTCGCCTGCGTAGTCAACAATGCCGTTGGGGAAGCTGGCGCACATCAACAAGGCAAAGCGACTTAAGTTTGTTTCGAGAAATCGGGGCGTGGACATCTTTGAGGAGAAAAGACGTCAAGACATCACCGAAGCGAAAACTAGAAGAAAGCTGGGGTCAACCACGAATTTGACAGATCCCGGGCAGTTATTCTGCCTCCACTGTCCCCGCACATGCCGCTCGAGGACTTGACTGCAAAGCCACCTCCAAGCCCACACCAGACGAAGAAATGTTATCCACATATATACGGCTCCTAACTGAGTAGACATAATGCATTTTGCAACATTGTTCAATGAAATGAAATAAATACTTCGAAGACTTTATCGAAATGCTCCAATATACTAAAAATGTAAGAAAGTGACAACTTTACAACAGTTTCCAAACTGGTCCTCGCCAAACCTAGTGAGTTTTATCACCAGATCAATTATGTCAAATGCAAGATAAAATCCATAGTTTAAGTTAAATAATCAGCTGTCTTTTTAACATTATCATCAATGCCGTTTATCGGTTTACACAATATATCAGCTATTCTACTAAACTAGACTGGCCACCTTAAGTCTCAGTATGAAAGGTGTTCAACACTGTCCTATAGTCTGATTATTGTCTATCACTTGTAATGCGCGAACCATGGTATTTAGAAACATAAGCAAGTTGAGGCCTCAGACCTCCAAGTCTCGCATCCGTTATGAATTGTACAATTCTGTGATTACTATACGGCAATAGAGTCTGAAAGTCATCAGTTCATTGTTTACATTGTTGTAATACACGCAATCTTGGATTTTATCACTGATAACAACATAGCGTTATGCACTGTTGTAAAACTAAAACACACTCGCTACCTCAAGACAAATACCTATCTTGATGTCTTCCGTATGCCGTTAAAACAAATAGTTACTTCACTCACTCACTCACTCACGAATGTATAAAAAATGTACTTCTCAAAATTGACAACCTGACAAGGACAAGAGGCGACAGTGATATTCTTCCTTAGCAGTGCTATTCATTGTGTAACAATGTTCTAATTGTAATGCATTGCACCTGTAGATTCAGTAATGGGCAGTAGTATGCTATATTCAGAGTTGTACTTCATTTAGACAGAAAGATCTGAAACGGACTGCTGGTATACATGTGGTTTTCAACCAGGGAGAGTAATGCAGATATTTGTTGACTTGTTCTTGTGTAAAGTGGCGTTGGCTATTGCCTCTCATCTGACATTACATCTCAAGAAGACCATCCTTGTATGTGATGATCATTACACTCTGGATACCTAGTAGCAAGTTGGATTACTGATGCTGAGAAGTATATATGGTCCTATTATTCCTATTATCGTTTGGATGGCTGTGCTGTCAAGCATACTATTTAATAACATGACCGATCAGTGATTTCACCAATGTCATCAATGTAAGACGATATCCTGTGGTATAACTGGAATATTGTTCAAAGCGACCTAACACCAACTTGCTCGATACAACAAGTTCTCTCTACCTTCTGTTCTCAAATAGCTACTTCTTTCACGACCTTAACATTTGAAAGCAAGTTACTTCACACTTCTCGGTATTATCCACCTGATATACAAAGAAATACTTAAGTCATGACATTTACGTTTATTGACTGTGGAATCTCTACACTCAACAAGATAACATACGAGTGAGACACACATATTCAGTGAGGAAATTGAGCATCGCTCGACCAGCCTCATCCAGGACGTCAGTCTCAGCATTGACCCTGTTCAGTTCCTGAACCGCCCCTGGTAACGTCTGGGCAAGGTCGGCTGCTCTGTTGTAGACACCGGCTCTGGTATGGAAGGTGATGAGACCAACTGATACATAGGCAGCATGCAGAGACTTGTCGTAGTCTCGAGGCTCATGTCTGATCTTTTGTTGAAGATCTGAAGCTTCATGGACCCATGCCAGAATGTAAGGGCTCTCTTCATTTGTATTTTCCCATCTTCCCAAAATGGATCCTGCTGTTTGCTCCAACGTGTTCAGGGCGTTGTTGGTTTTGAACAAGTCAAAAGTATCCACCTTTATCCCTACTAACATATTCTGTACCCCCTTAGGGGCTGACGTCAGATATGATCGCTTTGAAACATCTTCACCGATCCTTTTACTGAGCTTCAGGGTGTCAAACTCATTCTCAGTGACTCCCTTGAAATTTCCAACCATGTAACTCTAGAAATATTCTTTCATATTGTCGTGCAAAATACTTTTGAAGCTATGTTTTGTATGCGTTGAGAGAGTGCCAGTGAAGAGCGTTGTCAAAGACAGAAGGACATGTAGCGTTTTCAGCTCCAAGGGAAAATATGTGCTGTCTGATTACAAACATTTATGTCCATAAACATGATGAACAACGATCGGTATCACACTATATTGGAGGGTGGGGATGTTACAAGTCAATCCCATCAAACATGTCACAAAAATAACTTTGGCATCTTGAACAAAAAGAAGAAAAACCTTTACGCAATAAAACATTTTAGCTGGTTTGACACATTCATTCGTGTCATGATTTAAATTGTCAACAACATGCAATTTCAAGAAATAATAATAATAATAAGAGTATTTATATAGCGCTGACTTCCACCACACAAAGGCAATGCTTAAAGCCCTTCTATATTCAGTAAAGGTAAAGTCAGCGTGACAAACAAATAACAAACAGAAGCATTGTTAACGTTTGTGCAGTTTATGAAATGTCACCACATGGAAAGACAAGGTAAGAACATCGCAGATTGGATTTGCAAATGAGCCAGCACACACAAGAGGGGGGTCACATGCAAGATCAGTGGCCAGTGTGCCCACCTTGTGCATCCTTCGCCTCATTGAGGTCACAAAACGGCCACATCAGAGAAAAGATTTAGCTGAACCATCGATTTTCGAAGACGATAAATAGGCATGTCTTTTTAAGACTGCATTGAGTGGAAATGATAGTTGTCTGGCCTTTTGAAGTGAAAATTGCTGGTCATTTTCCTCGAATATGCCATGCTGTCTGTACGTTTCGTGCAGTTCGAACAATAACTGCTTCCTTGCATTTCTTTGACCATTCTGTCCAAAACTCATTCATATGGAAACACATCCATCTCACAATAACTTTTGTCTCTGAGTATAAATTTGACGTATCAATGACCAAACTGATTGCATCTGATTGAGAGAACACATTCAACTTTTTCAATAAAGCCAGGCGTAAATACTATTTCAAAGCGATTCATGAACTCGTGGTTTATTCGGTATCGTACAGTTAAGATACAGCAGATATTTCTTATGATCATGTAAAGGGTTTTGTAGCCATTAGCCTAACAAGCAGATACAAAAATGTTAAAGTCTTCATATGCCTCTTGAGTAAAGGGTGAATTCATATTTGGAAAATCAAGGCTATCTTTTGAAAATGGTAATAAACATTTCCTAGTTTTGAATCCTTTTACACAATATATTCGAACTTGTCAACACACTCGCAATCTCTGTACATATGTTGTTGGTCATACGTGTCGGTATCTTTAACTTTTAAAACTAGATACGTTTGCTTGGCTGTACGATAAGGATTTGTTTGCATTTCCAAATGTATATCTACTTTGTGTCCAACGATGTACCATCTCCTAGTTATTACGTCCCAATTTCTCAGTTGTTAGAGTACTTCAGAGCTTGCAGATTTTATTCATTGTTCACGTGTGCTTACAACTTAGCTTCTTACTCAAGGTCACACCATCAAAACCTTGTTTAGTTCCTCCATACCCAAGCATACTGGAATGTTTACGTGAAGTACGTCAAGTACATTGAGATATATTTAATATTTTCAGCAGGCACACCACCGTTTTCTGAACTGATTTAATAGACGACCGTTCTAACAATTAGCGTTTGTTAACAAAGCAACGCGTACACTTTCAGAAAATAAACGATGGCAAGTTACTGGCGTGCATGACCGATCGGTACTTGAACTTTATCCACACGGAGATTACTTGGCTTGTGAAGAGGCCTAAATGATTCAACGTCTTTTCATTTAATAACATTTCATTTGCAGTTTCACACTGATTCTGTTTGTTGTCTGTGTCACAATGACGTTTGTCTGTAAGTATATGTTACGGTGAGCGTTAGCACCGTCATATGCACATTGTATGGAACTGGGTGTGTGTATGGGTATTGAAAGGTGAAAATAACTTTAAAGGGAAACATACTTAATTGAAGGAGATGTGAACACTGCCCTGACTCTCTGAAGACTGTAGGTGTAGCGATATATATGTTACAGTGAATATGTCAAATCAGTGATTTTGTAAAATCACTGACAATATCTGGGATATTATAAAATTCCTTATTCACTCTGTGGTTTCACAAAATCTTTGGAATTCCTAGGGATTTAACAAAATCCGTGAAAATCACGACAATTTCAGTGTTTGTTTTGACAATACTGCTTGTAAATATTGCATGTGTATACAGTAACCAAAGTAACAAATTCCGGATAAAAAGAGGACGCTCGATTTTTTATCTCACAAGTTGTGAAATGTAAAAACCAAAGGCTGGAGCTGATGGAATATTGCTCGACATGAAAGGGAAGTTGACTATTTGAAAGCCAAAACAAAACATATTAAATTGGAGCGACCATAAAATGACATCTATGTAAAAGTTGAAGTTAAGACATTTAGACACCAAAGGAGAGGAACGATGCTGACAACCTTCCCTTACTCTTACGCTTTGTGTCGAGCAATACTCTGGCAGCTCGAGAACTTGAAGTCTACATTTCACAACCGTTGAGGTAGAAGCAAGCGTGCAGATGTCTTTAACATTTCATATTACTCTCGCTCAGAGACTGCGTGATCATGGTTGCAACATTCAAGGCCTCTGTGTAGTTTTAAAAACTTTTATCATCTCATGTGACCAACTATAACAAGTCTGATAATGTCCGGGTATGCTTTCCCTATCGCAACATCAGTTTGAATTCTTTTCCTGGCAAAGTCTAAGCAAACTCTAGTTCTACCCTGATAATGTCTGGGCATGAGCTCCTTTCCGAACTTTTTATACTTTGAAAGACGTGGTCTAACATACCCTCTCAGATGGGAAATATTTTTTTCAATACTTTAACCTTTGAGGATACAGCTACTAACGATCTCAGTTACTAATTTAATCTACCATTTATAAAATACAATCTATTAACAAAACTTATTAATATGTTTTTCTAAGAATTATATTTCTTTAAAAAAAAAATATTTAACTTGTAATTAACTTCATTTAAATGTCCTAACTGTTTTTACATTGAAATATTGATACAATAAAGCGACCTCAGTTTGAAGTGCAGAAAATTTGATGTAATTCTTGTGGTATATGGTCTTGTTCACGATGAGACCTGTTTGGCGGTATTTACTATCAAACTGCTTAACCTTCAGAACACAACAACGTTGCCCTCATCCATGTAGCTCTACATTGAAAATGTTATCTCCCAGTTATTTGTGGGGATTGTAATTGTCAACACTATGCGCATTCTCAATAATTGGAATGTTTATCGACTTTGTAAATACAACAGGTTATCGATGTTAATATTTATAAGCAGTAGCTTAACATTCAAGGCTTTAAAACATTCAAAAGGAATAATGGTACACATGATGAGGAAGTACCCAGGTAGGAAATTGAACCCGAGCCTTCGGCGTGACGAGCGAACGCTTTAACAACTAGGCTACTCTACCGCCCTTGGTGGCGTTAGAGCGATATATGTTCTTTACAGTTGTATTGGAATCGGCTAGCATAATATACTTTATGGTATGTTATATCACTTAGAGACGAACATGCTGTTTGACATCCACTTAAGGTAGACGTTGCTTACTCTCACCTGAGTACAATATTTGGTAGGTATTTTATCATTTTGATGTGTTTATTTTTCACATATATTTATGCCAGAAATAGGTGTGGAGAGTACTGTTATGTATTTCCTTTAACTGTTATGTGCAATGTTCGAGACCAGTTTAGATGTGATATGGCTGTTTTATTGATTATTATTTGTTATTATGTTACAGGGTGAATAATAATAATGAGTATAGTTTGGACAAACCGATTTGTGGTGTAAGTCACAGCTCACACCCAAGCAGGCGTTGGTCTGAAGACTACATCCATCTCTTACCCTGCTACAAAAATTGCTATCTATCTACGCATTACCAACGTCCGTTGTTGCTTATGTAACGAAGCATATCACAAGTTTATCACATATCACTCAGCAATATTCCACATATATGACCGCCGTCTGTAAAGAGACCAGACAATCAAGTGATCAACAGCATGAGCATCGATCTACACAACTGGGATACGATGAAATGTGTCAACCAAGTCAGCGAGGCTGACCACCCGATCCCGTTAGTCGCCTCTTACGACAAGCGTAGGTTGCTGAAGATCAATTCGAATCCGGATCTTCACGGGTTATATCACGAGAAGATTATCCATTCAGCTAAACCCTTTTATTATGAAGACGTGTTTTTGTTAATTATAATGTCACTTTAATTAACTGTTCGTTGTCACAAACGTTTGAGGCGCTGAATGTGTATTTTAACTCGCATCTTGAACTTAGGCTATGTAATTTCACCTGTCAGGAGTGAACTGACGAGTTGCCTCCCTTTATTTGGCTTCCGCTCTTTTCGATAGGATGCTGGGAGCTATGATATGATCGTAGCGTGGCATGGTTTTCGATTTGTGACCCAATAGGATTGTATTAGAAATCTGTACTGTCCTTCATTGTAACCTAGCTGATTGTTATTATCATTAATTGAACAGACTCGTGTTATTTGGTTGGTTTAAAGGGGACTTTATCACAGTAGTTTCTGGGACAGTCAGTACAGGACACAGTCATATCTTGCTGCACCTTAGATTGTTAACTTAAATTGTAAGTGGCTGTACCCTCAAAGGGGGTTAAAGTACCGTAAAA
>VKKT01008647.1:28097-38265 GCA_008038995.1 Haliotis laevigata | reverse complement strand
GCACAAAACCGTCGATGTGAAGACTTAGGACATCGTACATACAAACACAATATGAACATCAAACACGTATCACCCACGTTTTGGTACATACGAAAACATTGCATGTTGTAGAGTATGCTTTGAAAACCAAATTGCCCATATTAAAATGGTAACTCTGATTCCACCAATTTGCATGAGTGTCACATAGTTCCACAAATATAAATTGTTGTGATTGTATAAACCACCCCTGGAGATCAAGTCAACACCGGGTGTCTCCACCCCCACAGCGGTAACATCCACCAGTCTCCTCATACTGCCAATCAAGCTTCGAATTCTCAGCATCGGATTCCTCTGCCATTCCTCATAGAATGACTGCGTCAATTCCTGCAGATTTGGAACAGGAGGATCTCTAACTTGGCGTCCAAAACAATCCCCATAATGTTTGATGGGGATCATATCGGGGTTCCTTGCGGGCCATCATAATGTTTCAATGGCGGTAATGTTTCAGATACGTTCAAAGACACATCCAAATCCGATTCATTGACCAGAGTGGACGAATCATACACCGTCAACTCCATTTTGTGTTAGGGAATTACCTGTGACAATGAATGAATTTTCCGTTACATCAATTTCGTAATCACAAAGTATCTGTGATATTAGACCAGTTCATGGAAAATGATGAGTACAGGGCTTTTTCGCTGATAAAAGAGCATATGCTTTATGATGAAAGGGGATAAACCCGTGACAATTAATGGTTAATAATGATTAGATATGGAGATTACTGAGTGTATGTTCTCGTGAACTAAGCTGGTAATTAGCAATCAGCTGTACACACATTTTCCTCAAATCAGAGACCATATACCGATATATGGTCTCTGCACAAATAAACACGTGATTCGGTAATAAAACTCTGAAAAAATTAACCGAAAAAGAATTGTGGTGCCCTAATGAAATCTACTATCAGAAATGATATATTCCAATATTGTCTTATATTCGGTGCAGATTTTACTATATACATGTATATACAACATAATATCACCTTGCTTACTTGCTTGCTATTGCCGGTTAATATGTACGTACAGTTGGATCAGTATCCCCTGAATCCTGACATAAGTATAAAGGGGTTATATGCGACAGGCGATATGAGTTATATCCGCACTGGCTCACAATATTTTATGACTGAATTTGACTGAAAAATATGAGGATCCTTTGACAGAGAGAACAGAAAGTCTTTTGCTCAAATCGATCTTGAAATATGTTACTCTTGCTTGATACAAGTAGGTAGGTAGGTAGATAAGGTTTTAGGGCGACCGTGGGCCTTAAAAGGCCTATATGCACCCAACACTTAACAAACTGTTTTAATTTTGTTCAGTTAAATTACGTCGTACTGACCCGTCAATAACGAGGAAGTCTTTGATACAAGTACTAGAAGTCAAGAGTTGTCTCCCATGCATATTCGATCCGATATTATCCGAGGTTAAACAATCTCCGTTACTACTCGTTTGTTCCGGAATCAGCCGAACGCGCATGGACGAAGGGACACGGATTAATACGAACAACTGGAGCCCCCTACCGGCAAGTTGAGAAGATCCGGCTTTAGCTGACAGCTGAGGTGGCCCCAATGTTTTGGTATGCGGCAATATTCCTCCCAAACTGAGGAAGTGTGGTGGGCGACGCTGGTTTTGTATGGATCATTAGAAACTCTGTGATACAACAACATCGGAATAACTGGTCAAAAGGACGCCGGAAGCACAATTCACGATGACAACGCCATACATATCAGGAAAACGAATGCCTCTAAAAGCGACATTCGTCGCTTCTATTTTGAGAGGCCCCGACATGTCAAAGGTCATCAGACGAGCCCCGATTGCACCCCGTGGAGGGGATGTCTTTGTTTATTGTATTGAAAACAACACACTTCGGGGTAAGTGATTGAAATCCGTTGAACTTCGACTGAACTAATTGATACGCATGACGGAATTATTCGTCATGGTGCATTGTTGAGCTACTTTCAGAATACGACACGAGACTTTATTATTATTTTTTATGTAGATCTATCGACCTCCTGATGCACAAATGACTCGACACAGAAAGAAGGATGCGTGAATTGTTATTCTTTTTAACTATACCCGCGCCAGTCGTCACCGCAGTTCGAAGAAAAGTGTGAAATGTGTTCAAGTATACATTGCCCATTGCTTCCTCGTTAGGTTTGAAGAGGAAGTGGCTCAAGGGGAATCCCCATCTATATCATCATTGTGTGATCATCCAGCAAGCCCTGTTCTTCATCTTTATGATTCCATTGTCTTGAACGAAAAGAGCCCCAAAGTGTAAAAAAATAGCATATTGATTGGATATATGAACTGTTCAGGAACAGACAACAGATTGTGGTGTTTAATCTACTTCGTTTAGGGTCAGTTCATAATTTATGGCTGGAGGAGGGGTGATGCTGATTTTTATGGAGAAGCATGTACAATATGAATGAACACACACACACACACACACACACACACACGATTTATATTAACAAAGTTGGTGACAAACACACACCCATATCATGTACAAATTTCATGACAAACCTCTCCCCCCACCCCCACCCATATTTCGTGATACACAATAACACAATACCACTTGTGGTCAGTTGAACTCCTACAAGTGAACTACACACTGTTTCGGTTTTGGGTCGTGGAATATGGACTTGTCTGTTTGGGATTCCAGGGCCTCCATTCACGAAGCACTAAGATGATCGTAAGACACAAAAGTAACCTTAGTATTATTAAAGAATGGGAGCTAAGATTAACCTTAGTAAAGGATCCCCAAGTATGTGTCTGTATTTTTACTTTGTTCATGAACATTTCTGCATAGAAGCAAAAATACAAGTATTTTGATGTGTTATGGATGTTGGTCACTGGATTTACAAGCTGCCATCATATTGTTGAGTGTGATGTTAAGCCACAAATAGACTGTCCTGGATCCCCTCGGGGTCAGGAGACTTTTAAAAACACTGAGCTAGCAATGTAATCCCACTTTATCAACATCTTGTTTATTATATATAAAAATTCAGTTGTTTCATAATTTCAGAGGCGTGGAAGAATGACAACATCCACTTCCACCATGATGGGACGAGAGGTCAGCCCAAGACAAATCCTATTGTGAGGAAGGTGTTTTTCTGTGCAATGGTTGGAGATGGCAGATGGACACGGGAGTTCATGAAGCATGTGTATACCTTGTATCATAATCCGAACAACTATGTTGTCATTCACTACCTAGGGGATGAGGCGATATCGCGGGCTGTTCCTCGCCACAGGAAGCCCAGAAGCAACTTGAAGAAGCATACAACATGCTCATCTACAGGAATTCAGGTAGATACATCAGAGTTATCTCCCCGTGATGAGTCCTCGGATCACCAGGATGAAGGTATTATGAGTGGTGATGATGGCGACCATGAAGATGAGGAGGAGGACTACTCCGGGACAGTGGACATCAGTGAACCGTTGGTGATGATTGATGTGGCAGAGGAAGATTCTGGTGTTCCTCAGTCACAGGTACTACTATCCAGTAGTGGATGCCAGTCACATGTCAGTAACGTTGCTGAAGCTTCCACTTCCACTGGGCTTCCATTCACATCAACTCCCATTGCAGGAGACGCTGCTCCATTTGCATGTCTTGACATGATGCACATGACAAGTCCATTGGGTCTCTTATCTGAAGTGACACTTTCTTGCAGGCCTGTAGATAATACTACACCCCTGTATAATCCTAATGAACCCTCCACATCCTTTGCTCACATGAACAGTTACACAGGTGGTGGAGGAGGTGATGTGTATATTAGTGCACAAACTGAACCTGAAGCTAGGTCTGTAATTCCAAAGAAAAGACTCGCAATGAGGGTTGAAGGACAGGAGAGTGATTCTGTGTTTACCATGGGGGACATAGCAACACATGGAACCCCAACTGTACACCATGTCCAGCCAACAGGTCGTCTGCCCAAAAAACGGAGGCTGGAGTTCACTGACAGTTCTCCTGCTGATCCAGGTCCTTGTGTGGGTGAGAACCCACCTTGTGATGATCCTGGAGATGCTACTGACACTGGTCAGTCAAGTGTTCAGCGTCCAAGTGTCCAACAGCCTGACGGCCACCACAACAGATTAGGTAGGACCTCCAGCCCATCTATACTTTCTGACAGAACAAGCAGGCCAGGAGTGAGACATACACTGAGGGAGGATTTAGAGAACAGTTTTCATACACTTGTGCAGAATGTCAGGAACTTGGAGAACATGCTGGGAGAGCCTGGATTGTGGGAGCCGGACAGGGACACAAGAGAAATGGGAACTGATCCTGAAGATTCCAGACCTTCGCTGGAGGAGTTCATCCAAGAACTTGTTTCAAGTGGTCAGCTTGCTTTGATTGTGGCACAAGTCATGCAGATGGCATCCATCTGGAAACAGAAACCCAGTGCATTCAATGCCCGGACCAACCCATGTGTAACATTGGTTTATCAGATCTGTCAGGCATGGGGAGAGGACATGGTGGCTGCAAGGTCAAGGTTGATGAATATCCTTGGAAAGAATTCCATGTCGGAGAGTGATATGAAGAATTACTATCACTTGGTAAGCGCGTGTGTTGTTGGGGCTTACCGGACAGAAGTGCCTGTACCTGTATTTTTGACCACTCTGAGCTCGTGGCCATCTCACATGGGGGAATGTGACACACGGTCAGATGTGGAGGTGGACGAAACTGTCCGGTGTGTTGTTGCAAGGACCTCACTGACCGGTGGACAGCTCATGACACTGGAGAAAAACGATGTCATAGATGCTCAGGTTTGTAATGACTTGTAGCCATGCACCACACAGATATACAGGGCTCGATTTAATGCTTTGATAATTGCACTGGTGCAACCCAGTATTACAAAGTGCAACCTAGTTATTAATCTGACTTGCACCAGGTGCAAGTAAAGTTTCGAGAATAATATCAACAACAAATCTAACATAATAGCATACATATGTCTGCTCATATTTCTTCTAAACTTTGAATAGCTATGGCATCAAAATGTTGCTATTTATAGATACCTCTTGGCTATGACAGCTCGAGTAAACAGGAAGCAGCTGTGTCTCTGTGTTGCTATGGTTTCATGGGTACAACATCACGGAAATATGTTTATGTGCACCGAAACCTCTGACGTTTTAGCACACTATGTTGCAACTGGAATTTGGCTGGTGCAACTAGGTCTTTAACTTAGGTTGCACCTGGTGCAAGTAGGTTAACATCTCTTAAATCGAGCCCTGATATAGCAGTTATAATGTTCCAAGTGGCATGCTAGGAATTTCAAAGGACTATTATGAAGAAAACCAAAATTCCCCATGAGCTTTATACAAACTGTAATTTGGAACGCTCTCCCCTTCCCTTTCAATGAGATTCATAACACCCTTTGCAAATTCTGAATTCAGAAGAATGATGTTTCTGAATCCAATATATTGCGTAGTAAGGGGTGTGGACCCACTATGCTTTCTAGCAATAGTAAAGCTGCCTTTGTCATCATGTTTCAGCATGGTGACTGTCATGATGACAAATGTGTAAAGGAATCTGTATCTCATTATTTAAGTATGTTGTTGTCATGGTTACCAGGTGATAAAGGCGTACCTTCAGATGTTGGCCAGTCACTGGAATACCCTTCTCCCGCACCACTGCTATGTTCTACCCATGGCCTTGCAGCAACTTTGGCAGAGAGACGAATACAACAGAGGCATGCTGGATAAGGTAACTCAATTTCAAACGGAGTTTGACAGTTTGAAATAGCTAGATGTTTTACTCACTCAGCTGCATTTTAAAAAATATGAAAAATCCCAAACAACTTAAGTATTCTATTCACCAAACTGAAACTGTCTACTATGTTTGAGTTTAATATCGATTTTAGTTTATTCTAGGAAATGAGTTTTCTTAAATTAATGTCAAAACTCCAACATAAGTCAAAACTAAGTTTATTTCGAGAAATCGGAGCCTGGACCCAAACAACACTCTTAGAGCTGCAGTGTTCAGGGGGTTAAAGTGTTGAAAAAGTATTGTCTCCCCGAGAGGGCATGGAAGACCATGTCTTGCAAAGTATATTTAAATTTATAATCTCACTACATTTTTTATCGTAGAATATATGTTCATTTAACTTGATAGCCAGAATTGTCCAAATTAAGCTTAAGGGATGATGTAAATCCAGCTATGGTCCATGCAGGTAGCAAAAGTATTGTAAGTCCCCATGGTTCCTGGTATGGTGATCTACCTTCAGTTGTTGGCGATCTATAGCCTGTTTTCACATTGTATTGTATTTCATAGTTAAGCTGTTTTAGATTTTCATACTAGTTTTACATTTACAATGCGATATGCTAATGATTTTTACGGCCCTTTGCAGACAGGTAAATATATTGTTTTAGTTTGTGTTTCTAACTTTACAACTTTCATAGTCACGATATGGTTGAAATACTGTTGATGTGACTTTAGATTTAAAATCACTCACTCTTAAGTATGTGCTAAGCCTTAAGGAATGAGAGATACTATTGTCCATCATTCAGACTACTTTGTGAATCACAACCGTGAAGATCCGGATTAGAATTGATTTTCAGTAACCACTGCTTGTAGTAAGAGGCAACTAATGGGATCAGGTGGTCAGGCTCACTGACTTGTTTGACATGTGTCATCGTATCCCAATTGCGTAGATCGATGCTCATAGTGTCTGGTCCAGACTGGATCGTTTACAGACAGCCACCATATATCTGGAATATTGCTGAGTGCGGCGTAAAACTAAACTCACTAACTTTATAAATCGGCAGTAGGGTCATTCCAGAAAGTGGTAATATTGCTGTCCTAAGGATATATTATATATGGGAGTTATGATCATGTTATTGCTGAGACAACTTTGCGGTGCGGGGCTCTGGTCTACGGAAGTTAACTACAAGTTTAACCTTAAACTGACTCAGACTGATACCCTCTGCTCGAAGTAACCATAGGCTATGGTGATCTACCATGTAGGGCTGTAACGATGCATCAAACTATAGATGGATTGCAATTATTGAGTCTCCGATAGCAATTAATGAATGGTAGATACGAAAAAAACCCGAAAAACTATGTTTCGATAGTATGTGTGACTTTCGACAGTTTAGTAATTGACTTCCGTTGATAAATATGCAGCGCAAAATATGGGAAGTACCAGATTCATTCACGTTGATTTGGAGTCATCCGCACCTGCAGACTTGCAGCTTCATTGAGTTTGTTTACTGTTTACTTGAYCCGACAGGTTTCACACAAGGACACATAACATGACAGGTTTCACAAAAGGACACATGACACAACAGGTTTCACACAAGGACTCATGACACAATATGTTTCACACAAGGACACATGACACAATAGGTTTCACACAAGGACACATGACACGATAGGTTTCACACAAGGACACATGACACGATAGGTTTCACACAAGGACACAAGTTTCTTRTCAGTTAGTAAAAGWGACTGARACTACTTCAACATCTTTTTATTTCATAKAAWCTATACATTCATTTGGGAATTGACTTCAATAAGTTCAAATGAGACAATCCAAGGAGAAAAAACTATTGCAATAGTTGGTGACAATAGACCATCGCTATCAATAGTCACCCCTACTACCATGTCTGCTGTGATTCTGAGCGAGTCTATCGCTGATTACACATAAGCAACAAAGGCACTTCATAAACATACTTTTTTTTAAATGTGTCAGTATCTTACTGAGTGTTGAACAGTACATTGTTATGGGGACGGTGGGGTAGCCTAGTGGTTAAATCATCCGCTCGTCACAATGAAGACCCGGGTTCGAATCCCTACATGGGTAAAATATGTGAAGCCCATTTCTGGTGTCCCCCACCATGATATTGCTGGAATATTGCTAAAAGCAGTGTAAAACCATACTCATTCACTCACATTGACTAATTGTTCATACTTTGCATATTATAAATCATGATAATGATACACACAGCGTCAAAGTTATTAATCATGATAATGAATATCATAAATACAATAGAAATGAATTAAACCTAATATGAATAATATTGAATGAAAACAGGAAGGTAGATGAAATGTATTGTTGCTATGGTTACAGGAAGTACTGACAGAATACACATGGATCCTGATGCCATACCAAGCATCTGACGATCACTGGGTGCTTTTGGCCGCCAACGTCCAAGATGGAACAATCCGGGTGGTCAACACAGCACCAACCAAGCATCCAGATGTCGCCATTGAAACGGCAGACCACTGGAGGTGGGATTTCAATAAAACATGGGTTGATACTGTTTTCATAAAACTAGAAAACAGGTATATTCAAAGATCACCGAAGTCATCCAGTAATATATTTTAACTTTCTGCCTCATTGAGGGCAGGGGAAATTCATCCCGATCATTCCCGATAAGAATGGTAAAGGGAGTTAACTCTGATATTGTCTCCCCTAGTACACTTTGGACAATGCTTCTCTGAAAGGATATTTTCACTCAATCATTCCACATGGTACTTAATTGGTAGGACATTCTGACCTGTTAACCCCAATAGTGTATTATATTTCTCACACATCATTGTACATGGTAGGATGTTTTTTGACCAGTTGATCCCAACATAAGGGCTAGTCTCGGTTAGAAACAGCTTTAGAAAGACATATAGGTCTATTATTATAGACGCAACCCTATTACTATATAAAAGGAAAGGGATGTAACGACGAAACCATCCCCTCCTCAATCACCACGTAAAATACTTGTAAGGTCCCGTCGAGGCCTACGGATCGAAAGCTAGATGATTTCCCTACAAAATGAACTATAAGTGGTCACAATCAGATCATTATTTCAAAAGTAATAGCAAAAGTTCACCTTTTAAATTTGTTTATTAATTCCAGCCATGTTGACAGCACCTATGTAGGGCTAGATGTGATTGGCAGCGGCATTCCACAGGTCTAAAAACTTATTGCAACATCTACATGTAATTTTCTTGACAGTAAGCAGGCATTTTCCGCCAAAATCATCGGCAATGATACTCACATTCTATACACGTTTGTCTTTCTAAAGCTGTTTTTAAGCGAGACACGCCCCTATGGATCCCAACAGTCAAAGACATTTTGGTCCAATAATGCCAATAGTGCTACATATTGTTTTAGGAAGTGTGGACCTATTTATGTAGACAGCGTTTTTAGCTTTGGTATATATGCTGTAAGGTTTTTGACCTGATGAACCCAATGTTTTCTCCAGGAAGTACATGAAGTATCGTAGTTCCCACACTGGACAGAACCTGACTAGATGGAGGCTGGAGGAATGTCATGTGTTGGAGCAAACAGACCCACCCAGTAGTGGAGTCCATGTTTTGATGGTCAGTATTTGCAGATGTTGTCACTCATTTCACTATTACACATCAAAAGTCCTTCATCAACCAAATGTACTTTCCAAATGTACAACTGAACTTGGTGTCAACACCCCATTGGGTGGTACAGAAAATGTCCTGACTACTGTGTGTGTTTTCAAGCACATTTCACACAGCGCCCAGGGTGCTAAGGCTGTTTTACCTCCACATTAAACTATGAGTGTTATGACAAGCATTGAGTCACAATCCCTTTGTGAAGTTGGGACCAGACTGTCGTCATGTGTGACCTATCTTCTCCTGTGTCACAGTGTGACCTATCTATCATGTGTCACTATGTGACCTATCTTGTCCTGTTGCACTGTGTGATGTATCTTGTCATGTGTCACTATGTGACCTATCTTGTCCTGTTGCACTGGGTGACCTATCTTGTCACATGTCAATGTGTGTGACCTATCATGTTGTGTGTCCTTGTGTGAACCCTGTCAATGTCGTGTGTCAATGTGTGAAACCTATCATGTTGTGTGTGGAACCTGTCATATTATATGCCCTTGTGTGAAACCTATTGTGTCATGTGCCCTTGTGTGAAACCTATCATGTCTTGTGTCCTTGTGTGAAACCTATTGTGTCATGTGCCCTTGTGTGAAACCTATCATGTCTTGTGTCCTTGTGTGAAACCTATTGTGTCTTGTGTCCTTGTGTGAAACCTATCATGTCTTGTGTCCTTGTGTGAAACCTATTGTGTATTGTGTCCTTGTGTGAAACCTATCGTGTCTTGTGTCCTTGTGTGAAACCTATTGTGTCTTGTGTCCTTGTGTGAAACCTATTGTGT
>VKKT01008646.1:29100-40019 GCA_008038995.1 Haliotis laevigata | reverse complement strand
TGTGCCAAACATTATTTACATTTATATTTTGCCATGATTAAAAGTTTCCTAAAGCCTAATATAGCATTGTGAGTTTGTTGTGATTTTGCTTTACAAATCAAGCATTAACTCGATTATAAGTATTTTTTTTGGTTTAAAATAATTCTTGCAATATATTGCAATACATATCGCAATACATGCTTTTGAATCGCAATATATCGCAATACGAAAATTCCCTGCAATACCCACCCCTAGTTACCAATGATCATATTGAACTTGTCGTGCAGGCAAACTAAGGACTTTTCAAATTGATATTAATTGTCAAAATGCGTGACATCCATACAAGATCAGGGGATATCCTTCACTGATCTATGTCATTCTGCTCCAGTGTTGCAGGACGGGTACAGGTGTCCACAACTTCTACAGTCACATCACCAACAAACCCGACGGTCTCATCAACCGTACCGTCTACACCACGCACTGTGGACACGACCTCCAGGAACCCAGAGACACTATCAAACCTTCAGGGATACCTTCGTAGCGAACACGTGCAAGCTGTATTGGAGATGGGGTTTGGGGAGGATCTTGTCACACAGACTGTGGAACAGTGTTTAAGAGAACGACCTGGAGACTTCCCTCATGCAGCTGAACTTGCCTCTATGGTAATGGCTCTGGAAGACACACAAGCAGCAGCTGTCACTGCTCCAGCTCCGACCCCTCTTCAGAAACTGATGGCAGCTGGGAATTGTCAGACACATACCAACCCGATTCCAAAGACAGGGGCGGTTCCTTTCTTACCGGAAACATGCAGGGCGTCAGCTGGTGCTGCCCAAAGACATGACAATACACCGAAACTGAACCCATCTAATCAGGCATCGGGACAGACATGGACGCGTTACAGAGACCCTTCCCATAATCCAGAGATTATCCGAGAGGAGAACACCCGACTTAAAGACCAATATCTTTGCAAGGTCTGTTTTGAGAACCAGGTCCGAGTGACCTTCACACCCTGTGGACACCTGGCTTGTTGTGGACCCTGCTCCATGGCGATGTCTGAGTGTCCTATCTGTAGAACATCGATATCTGGATGTGTGCGTACGTTCTTCTAAACGTCGTTCTTCTACAAAGTCAGGCTGGTCTGTGACCCTCATCATCACACCACAGATCACACGCTGACAAATTACAGAGAGGGATCGAAAGTAACGACGACGTATGTAATGTTAGAAAATAACGAAGGATGATGAAGAAGAGATAAAGAGGTACAAGTTGAAGAAATGGCATATCCAGAGCATCGGAATAGAAAATGACGTACAGACCAGAACAAACAACGGCCTCACCGTTAAAAATACTCCGTGCGAAGAACAGGAAATAAAGGGGACAGAAAGGTGACCTAAAAGTGCCATAAGATAAGTGTAGTTTCAGAGAGGGCAGATAGCAAAGCAACAGCGTCATAAGAAGTTAGTCATAATCAGAACAGACAGCGTGGCCAAGCAGTCTTTCCAGAAAGAAGGTATGTGGATGTGTATAGTTTCAGAATATAAAGTCACGAGTAAAACCGTGCAAACCAATTTCAAACGCAATTACACGCACGCACGTACGCACGCACATACACACTGGTGAAGTCAAACCTGACCAAGCTACTGCTGTTTACAGTTGATGTCATTCATTATTCTATTGTTATTTTTATATCTTGGTTTGTTGTTATGTATTATAGTACCCATGCACAGAATGAATCGCGTCATAACGGTGTTAGCAACATGATCTGTATTATTGTTTCTTGATATCAACCTGGCGTGTCCATGGCAACTCTGACGCTCCATTGATTATTAATTGAATGTGTGCTTATAAACAGCAGGCACTTAACATGTTTTATACAGGACTGGGCGAATGCTATTGAGGACATTGTTATCTTTGTGAAGTTTTGTTATAACACCAGCTGGAAAATGTACACACCATTGATACTGGAATGTTGCGCATGGGTAAGCTGCATATTAATGTATAGGTCATGTGATTCAAAACTCAAAACCCATCAACGCAGAATGTATGATGAACAAATAAAGATGCTTCTAGCCAGGTTAAAACAACGTTGTTAGTTGTGTAACACCGGGCCAGCAATATTTCAGTTACATATCACAATAATAGATTATGTTTGTGATACATTTGCTTTCCTTTGCAGGTCTGTCACTGAACGAAAGTCGAAACACAGTTTCACAAGCAACACAGGCAGACCTTGACCTTATCACAGGAGGTAGCAGGTATATGAAACATGTTGTCATGAAAACGTGACAAGGAAGATGGATTTATAACTGGGCGATCACAAGACGGGGATTTATCATGACAGCCGCCATTATGTAACTCACGTGTGTGTTACTCACTTGGTTTATAGTTCACATGATATTAAGTCATAAATCCCGACATGTGTGCAATATTAAACTTTCCCACTGAACTAGTCACATGTTTTCAAGCTATCACTATGTATAGTCACAACTGATATTTTTATCTAACTCACGAAATTTACGACACTGTTGACTAGTGGATTCAGCTTCTGTTTTCTCGTTATCTGTAAGTCATCCGTGTCTTTATGCCTCCTGCTTCCTTAAACAACTTGTAGCGCCTTTGGGCAGTTGTACTATACAAATGTGTGTGTGTGTGTGTGTGTGTGTGTGTGTGTATGTATGTATGTATGTGTGTAGGTAGGTTATCGGTGTTCGGATGTAAGGCTACGTGAGCTATGTGGGCTTTTTACACCCACGAGTTTAATGTTACTGACACTAGAGAGAGAAACTGGTTATAAGCCAGGATTTACTGTTGTTATTTTTTTAAAGGGATACATTTTCTGCCGTCAGCGTATCTGTATTGTTTATCACTTTTTTAGTAAGTTTCATTAGTATTGTTGATGATTCAATGTCAGTGGGCAAGCATATAATGTCTTCAGCAACTGATCGTATTTGGTACACTTATCATACTGAGATTATAATGTAGGACTAGATCACGTTCCGAAAAGGTAAATATACTATCTATTCGACAGTTTTGTACAGTAATGTGATTTGTGTTACGGAACGTATACCTGTTGGCGATCTACAGTTATACAAGTACACAGTCACTTCGGAACAACAAGAATGCATAGAGGTTCGACCCTAACCATACAATATGCCATAAACCCTTACTTAGAGGTTATACACATGTAAAATCTCCCTGCTTCATTATTCCGCTGTGTATACTGCCTTTGAGTATGTCCCATTTGTAATATATAACACAATTCATGTATGCAAAGAGAGTTGACAAGTTGTGGATACGTGAGCTCAATCCTTTCCTGTGTGAAAAATGTTTTCAATTTCTTACGAATATTAAAATCTTATAATTCTACAGTATGGTGTTTCTAGGCGTTTGACGTGGTTGTGTAATCTATCGGAACGTTCACATTAAGTATGTGTTCAGGGAAACTAAAAAAACTCTGCTATATCCAGTTTTACCAGTTTGTTGAAAAGCACGCCGACGCCCCAGTGACATTACTAGCTGCTTTACAAGTATTCTCGAGCGTGAAAGCCATGAATGGCGTTTCCAGGTTCATGTAAGCAGTTTCAATTTAAACTATACACGCAGGGTTCGCCTGATGGCCCAACGCGTGACGTATAGTCTGAACTTTGGACAGACCAGTAAGCACTGTTGTATTTCCCAAACGTCCCACTTATCATGACGTATCAACTAGTTTCATTGATATCACCCCAACGGAGGAAGAAAATAGCACTTCGTGTCTAGTGCATGATGTCATTTCCTTGAGGAAAATTGTGCTTGATGAAAATGGGCCGTGGACACATGACACTATGGACTCCAACACACATGGCTACTCGCATTGTTGTAGGACGGTATTAAAGTGAAAGACAATACTTACAAATCTTATCTAAACCTGCATAACGTAGGGGACACATTTGCAGGAGGGTGACCAACTATTTTTTTCACAGGGACGGTAGATAACAATCGTTCGTTACACGGTGCGGTTTGATTCCCCACATGAGTACAATGTAAGAAGCAAGCACCTGGTGTCTGTGTTGTATTAAGTTTACATACAAACCAGCGTGAAACAATACTAACTCACTTATGCATGTATCACAATCTGAAATTGACCAGTCCCTATCATAGGTTTGTTGTTTAACACAACACTCAGCAATATTCCTGGTATATGGCACCGTAAGGACGTGACAAAACCCAGTGATCAACAGCATGAACATCGATCTGCGCAATTGTGATATAATGGCATGCATCTACCAAGTCGGAGCCTGACCACCAGATTCTGTTAGTCACCTCTTACAACAAACATGGGTTGCTGAAGGCCAATTCTAACCCGGATCTTCACAGGTTATAAGTCGCTGTTAAGCTATACGTAATTACACAATCGCCGAATCGTAATTAACACTCGGTTGTGTCGTAATTACTCTGTAACTGGGATGAGAATGAAGGAGATATGTACGTCTCAATTAGCCTAAATGATAACGATAGCGCTACAGTATGATAAGGCGTAATGACGTGACACAAATACTGCGCTGCAGAAACGATGCAGCAGGAACGTGCGATGTCGAAACTACGCCACAGTTCAACGCCCTCACGAGTTACACCTACGTAAAACACGATTAAACTGATTGATCCTGCTCCACAACATGGCATGAACTCTTGTATATANAGTATTGTTGATGATTCAATGTCAGTGGGCAAGCATATAATGTCTTCAGCAACTGATCGTATTTGGTACACTTATCATACTGAGATTATAATGTAGGACTAGATCACGTTCCGAAAAGGTAAATATACTATCTATTCGACAGTTTTGTACAGTAATGTGATTTGTGTTACGGAACGTATACCTGTTGGCGATCTACAGTTATACAAGTACACAGTCACTTCGGAACAACAAGAATGCATAGAGGTTCGACCCTAACCATACAATATGCCATAAACCCTTACTTAGAGGTTATACACATGTAAAATCTCCCTGCTTCATTATTCCGCTGTGTATACTGCCTTTGAGTATGTCCCATTTGTAATATATAACACAATTCATGTATGCAAAGAGAGTTGACAAGTTGTGGATACGTGAGCTCAATCCTTTCCTGTGTGAAAAATGTTTTCAATTTCTTACGAATATTAAAATCTTATAATTCTACAGTATGGTGTTTCTAGGCGTTTGACGTGGTTGTGTAATCTATCGGAACGTTCACATTAAGTATGTGTTCAGGGAAACTAAAAAAACTCTGCTATATCCAGTTTTACCAGTTTGTTGAAAAGCACGCCGACGCCCCAGTGACATTACTAGCTGCTTTACAAGTATTCTCGAGCGTGAAAGCCATGAATGGCGTTTCCAGGTTCATGTAAGCAGTTTCAATTTAAACTATACACGCAGGGTTCGCCTGATGGCCCAACGCGTGACGTATAGTCTGAACTTTGGACAGACCAGTAAGCACTGTTGTATTTCCCAAACGTCCCACTTATCATGACGTATCAACTAGTTTCATTGATATCACCCCAACGGAGGAAGAAAATAGCACTTCGTGTCTAGTGCATGATGTCATTTCCTTGAGGAAAATTGTGCTTGATGAAAATGGGCCGTGGACACATGACACTATGGACTCCAACACACATGGCTACTCGCATTGTTGTAGGACGGTATTAAAGTGAAAGACAATACTTACAAATCTTATCTAAACCTGCATAACGTAGGGGACACATTTGCAGGAGGGTGACCAACTATTTTTTTCACAGGGACGGTAGATAACAATCGTTCGTTACACGGTGCGGTTTGATTCCCCACATGAGTACAATGTAAGAAGCAAGCACCTGGTGTCTGTGTTGTATTAAGTTTACATACAAACCAGCGTGAAACAATACTAACTCACTTATGCATGTATCACAATCTGAAATTGACCAGTCCCTATCATAGGTTTGTTGTTTAACACAACACTCAGCAATATTCCTGGTATATGGCACCGTAAGGACGTGACAAAACCCAGTGATCAACAGCATGAACATCGATCTGCGCAATTGTGATATAATGGCATGCATCTACCAAGTCGGAGCCTGACCACCAGATTCTGTTAGTCACCTCTTACAACAAACATGGGTTGCTGAAGGCCAATTCTAACCCGGATCTTCACAGGTTATAAGTCGCTGTTAAGCTATACGTAATTACACAATCGCCGAATCGTAATTAACACTCGGTTGTGTCGTAATTACTCTGTAACTGGGATGAGAATGAAGGAGATATGTACGTCTCAATTAGCCTAAATGATAACGATAGCGCTACAGTATGATAAGGCGTAATGACGTGACACAAATACTGCGCTGCAGAAACGATGCAGCAGGAACGTGCGATGTCGAAACTACGCCACAGTTCAACGCCCTCACGAGTTACACCTACGTAAAACACGATTAAACTGATTGATCCTGCTCCACAACATGGCATGAACTCTTGTATATACATGTATAAATAATCACACACACACACACACACACACACACACACATAGACAACACAACGCAAGAACCTTGTTGCTTTATCAGGATACTTCCAACAAGATCATTAGCCTTAGTCAAAAAAAAGGTTTAAGCAATATTTAACTTAAGGTAGACATATGGAGGACATCATTGACAAAACCCATTTCGTTTCAGGCGAACATTTGACTTGCCTTTGCATGTGTCTGTGGCGGGATCCACCGATGACACATTAGTGCCAAATTTGCTAGAAAGACTGATCCCTTATTCTAACAGTTTGTGAGAAAGGCAAGTCCAAGCATGTCCAAAGCGGCATTACCAAAGATCGCATGAGACACACCACCATACAATACTGGCAAGGTGGGCAGAGAACGATCAAAAGCAATCAACCACAAGCAGAATATAACAATAATGCTTGGAAGTACTAACAATGTCACACTGACGTTCTCCGACAAATTACAAACAAATGCAAAACGGTTTCAAAGGAATTATTCCACTGAGTAATGTGATCATGAAAACAAGTCTCGCGAAAAGCTTGAAACTTGAAAATTATTTGGCACATTGCTCTGGACCACAGCAGCTAAGCCAACATCATTTACCAGCCACCTGAGAGCGTACACGCAGTCGACCAAACAGAATATCGAGAGAAAGTCCCTGTTGTTGGCCTTGTGGCCAGCAATGCCATATGGATGTAATGCCAAAACGGGTGTTGTCCGTTTCTTCAAAGAGCTGCCAACGTCAATGAAGTGAGGCTGTTCCGTAATTGTATAGACGTCGATAAAGCCATGTTCACATAAAAGGGTTTTTGCCTCTTCTCCAGGAACCAATGGGACTGAACCAAGTAAGAGCAAGACGAACCCTGTGTCCTGTGTCCCGGAAAGACATTAAAAGAGTACAGCGACATTATAGGTGGGTCTACAGACAGTACTCACACAGTTGATATTGCTTCGAAACGTTTGGTCAAACCAGAAACAGACTGCCAAAGACATCAGACGAAGACCGCACATTCATGAATTGGAACGTTGTAAACATTAGAACCAATGCCATAAATCTAAGTGAAATATTTCTGAGTGAAAAATCAGTTTAATAAAATACCTCACAATGTCACAAATTTCAAGAACAACCAACAGTTTCTGTTTCCTGTACAAACACAATATAGTCCCGGTTAGTCAGTTATAGGCACGGGTTGGAGAACAAAATTCCACTTCCTTGTTCCACATGGGTACAATGGTGTCCACCGCCGTGAAATTGCTGGAATATTGCTAAAAGCGGAGTAAAACTAAACTCAATCACTCACTGCGTACAGATCTGCCTTTAAAGATTCAGGACAGTTTGTCAGAAAAGAGCAAAAAAATGGCATCTGACGTTTATAGAGAAACAATATTGGAATCTGACTTCATCATTGATAACATCTACGTAGAATTTGGGGTAAACATTTATAAATAAGAATGGGCACCAAGTGTGCTACTCTCACGGCCGGTCTCGCTATGCATATGAATCTGAACATTTGCTCGGGTTGGCAAAATAAAACTAAGGTAATTTGGCCTAGAAGTATATACTTCAGGTATGTAGGTGATCTGTTGTCGTTCGATAACCAAATAGCCAGTTCCCTACCACTGATGTACAAAAGAGCGTCAAAGCTTTCAAAATGTTTTATGGTAGACATGATTGGAGATTTGTCAGTATTTAGTGTATATCTGCCCCTTTTATATTTGACTTTAAACATTATACACTCACATAATACGGTAACCTTTTTTCCTATTCTTTTTATGGTTTTGTTGATATTAAGTATTTTTCAATTTTGTTAATGAAGCAAAGTCTAAAACTAAAATATCGTTTAAAAATATAACCCTTACTACACTGAGTCATAAAGAAACTCATTTTAATACGAAGCGTGGAACGACCTTATTACCCGTTTGAGAGCTGTACAACATTGACAACACACAGTATTGCAAGAGTTACATCCCTTGTTTACATGACCCAGCAAGTGTATGTTCAGTCGACTCTCTGCTTCTCGACTGTGTGACTTTGACCTACATTTCTGCTAGACGGTTCATTGCGAGTGGAGGGTCCAGTGTGATAACCTATTATAGGGTTGTCTCTTGCCTCTCAGTGACTAGTATATGCTGGAACGTAAAGCAATTACATCTCTATTATACAGTCCGAACATATTATATATTTACTCTGTCCTACAGACGCGGTTGACAACAGTTTAATGCTAGTTGGTCGTAGTGCATCACACCTCATACTATGGACTTTGGCCGGAGACGGACATGGTTTTATTCCGTACCACTACAGACGATGTGCAAACATGTATGTTTTGAACGGTATCTGTAACGACATTGGTAATTGTTGTTCATTTGTTCAAAGTCGACTTACCATGATAATACGTTGTACTCAATTTTAAGTTACATGCATCAATTAAATGAGAATACGGCAAGCTAGACGTGACAATACAACTCACCAACTTCGAGTTTTCGTGAGGACAACGCACCAAACAACGCAATTCAGGTTCTTAGGTGACGTTTAATTTGGTTGTTGGTCGAGATTAGATAATTGCAATTATATTACGACTTCATACTCGTCAGAGTGAGGCGACGCCTACGTGAAGCTAAGGCTGAGTGTGACACGGAGTTTCGTCCCTTCGTCACAGCAGAACCCTATAATCGTGGGTTCGAATCTCGGCTCGTCCGGCTAAGGGTTCTAGGTCTGTCAGCACCATGTCTATGATCGCAGGTGTCTGAATAGTGATAAACATCGTGGACTTCGGACTTTATTTCGTCATCACAATAGACATTAACTTACATCTTGTAAAGTGGTCAGTTCAGTTATGTTAGTAGAGTGGTCAGTCAAGACACAGAAACAGCAATACATGAAGTAGAACGGAGAACATCCCCGTGGACAACCTTCAGCAACCCATGCTTATCGTACGAGGTGACTAACGGGATCGGGTGGTCAGGCTCGCTAACTTTGTTGACCTGTCATCGTTTCCCATTTGTGTAGATCAATGCTCATAATGTCAGTCACTCGATTGTGTGGTTCAGACACGACGAAACGTTATTTTAGCTGAATTCCATTTAATATATGTATATCTACTAATGTTGCTTCAACAAGCACACGTGAACTATACAGTTAAACCCCATTAATCCAATCACCCGTGAAGATTAGAATTGGTCTTCAGCAAACCATGCTTGTGATCGGGTGGTCAGGCTCGTTGACTTGGTTGACACATGCCATTGCATCCCAATTGCGTAGATCAATGCCGATGATGATCACCGGGTTGTCTGGCCGAAACACGATTATTTACAGACCGCCGCCATTTAGCTGAAATATTGCTGAGTGTGACAACAAACCACGGGGACATATCAATAAATAAAACAGGAAGAATGTTCAGCGGGAAGTGCGTCAAACACCTCCATTGATAAAAGTTGACAGCGGCTATTTGTGACGTCACACTGTCGTGAATGAGTCGTAAATGCCAGTACAGCTGTCGCTCTCGGCATTAGGTCATGAATGAGGACCACAGCCGTATTGATTCTAATTCAAACCGACAGGGAAGACCTGGTCTTTACAAAGGGTGTTTACGTAGCATGGGTTTCTCAACAACAGAGGGAGGAGGACATCCAGAAGACAGTGTATACTTATACTACAATTTGGAATACAATTGTGATACAATTTGGAATATTACTCATAATGTGTAAAATATGCAGGGGAATACATAATTGTCGTTAGTTTGAAACTTTGCCTATTGTTATTGAAACATTAAACCCTGGTCGGAAATGGTTAAATGAAGGCGCCTGATAAATACCCCCGGCCAGTCATGTGTCATAATTGCAACACACGTTATATTTGGGATTACACTTTCTCCGTAAAATACAGATTCTAGTATTTGTTGGCTTAGTATTCACAATTAGCAATTGGAAACAATACCTGACTGTCAGTCAACCGGCATCGAATGGACCAACAGCAAACTATTTACTGTAAATGTTACATCATGGGTTATCAATACAGTCCACAATATAACACAGATTGTTAACTGTAAATGTTACATCTTGGGTTATCAATACAGTCCACAATGTAACACAGATAACTGACGGTAAATGTTACTTCATTGGTTATCAATACAGTCCACAGTATAACACAGATTGTTAACTGTAAATGTTACATCATGGGTAATCAATACAGTCCACAATATAATACAGATTGGTAACTGTAAATGTTACATCATGGGTTATCAATACAGTCCACAATATAACGCAGATTGTTAACTGTAAATGTTACATCATGGGTTATCAATACTGTCCACAATATAACACAGATTGTTAACTGTAAATGTTACATCATGGGTTATCAATACAGTCCACAATGTAACACAGATAATTGACTGTAAATGTGACATCATGGGTTATCAATACAGTCCACAATATAACACAGATTGTTAACTGTAAATGTTACAT
>VKKT01008639.1:34224-45292 GCA_008038995.1 Haliotis laevigata | reverse complement strand
TCACCATGTGCCTGATCCCCACAACATACCACCTTCACCATGTGCCTGATCCCCACAACATACCACCTTCACCATGTGCCTGATCCCCACAACATAACACCTTCACCATGTGCCTGATCCCCACAACATACCACCTTCACCATGTGCCTGATCCCCACAACATAACACCTTCACCATGTGCCTGATCCCCACAACATACCACCTTCACCATGTGCCTGATCCCCACAACACATCACCCTTTACCTCACCTCCCTGGACAAATAGCCTGTCCCCATGTGTTATCTGACCATATCTAACCGGCAGCAGCCGAAGCTGTTTGTAGTAATTAGCCAGAAGGAAAGGCAGGTCTTTGAGGTAAGCTGCCGAGGCCCCGCCATGTGCTGTGTCAAAGCCACATAAATCCGGCCCCCTGAACCCTATCTCCATGGGAAGCTGACCATGCAGACACATTATAGCTCAAGACATCATTAACCTTTTAGATACTGCTGGGATAAGACTGGGTTCAATCATAAACAAAATGTTTCAAGTCCTGCACTAAGTTCAGGGTGTCTATGCCTCTGATGGTGTCAGAAAGGAATGGGATTATTAGACTGGTTGCCAAAAGGGTCAGTGTTGGAAGTTCTTGCAGGAACTCCTGACATTTGGCTAGAAACCAGCATTGCACAGATGACTGGAGGGGTTGTTGTCGGCACAGGCACCACAGATCTGTACCCCAGGTACGTTCCTGCATTCAGAAACGTACCATACCCAAAATCAGAATACAGAAACATACCCTAGAATGATTCCATTCCAAACTGTGTCGTATTCTTCATCGGAACTGTCTTACTGTTGTATTAAATGCATTTGATTGCGTTATTTAAGAAACGATCATGCACAGTAACAAATATTTCGCCACCTGCTAAATACCACCTGCAATCAGTTAAACGGGAACAACTACATACGGTTTCCGTTTTTGGTTGCGGAATACGGACTCACCCGCCTTTAGGGTACTGGGTACGTTTCTGTATTTTGGCTTTATTTAGGGTACATTTCTGTACACAGAAATGAGAGTCTCGGGACCTGCCACATTGTCCTCCAAAACAGTTTCCTCTTTCAGTTCATTTTCCATAAAATACTGTGAGTGATTGAGTGAGTAAGGGAGTGAGTGAGGGAGTGAGTGAGCGAGGACATAAGCCACGTTATTTCAGCTGCATCATGGTGGGAAGCAAGCTGTATGTGGGTTTGATATTTGCCACTTCACACTTATACTGTCCAAAATCCCTGGAAGTGAAAAGTCAAGAAGGTCAAAGTTCCATCAACATGTCCTCAAAGGGAGGGAATTAGCAAGGAGGTTCACTTGGAGAGATTACATTCCATACCCTGGTGTTTACAGGGGAAGTAGAATCTGAGTGTCCGTGACAGATGTAAAGATCTACTCCTGATGTCCTGTGTGGTGATGGCTGTGGTGGGAATGTTTTTGTTAGGGTCTTCTCAACATCTACATGTAACTGGAGATGGGTATTTAGTTCTATGCATTTCTGAGTGCTGATTTCAAATTCCATATCTAAAATAGTACTGATGGAAAAACCAATTGTGTGGATTACAGCGTGGACTACGTAACAACATGGACATCACACTATAGAGCAAACAATGAACAATAATTAGCCTTAAATGTGCTGATTGTTGCCTTGACGACAACTCGGAGAGCTACTGAGCAATATTTTAGTTTTAACCTGTCTTCAAACTTTAGAAACTGGGGAAAACCCAAGCAATATTTTGGCTTTAAACTGTCTTCAAACTTTAGAAACGGGAAAAGACCCATGCACAATGAAGGGCTAAAACCTAAGGCACGATAAAAATATTAAAAATACAAGTTTAAATTATGTTTTTAAACCGGTATTATATGAGTTTTTGGTACCAGGCCTGTTTGGTGCTGGTGCATGCATGTGGAATATTAAAGATTAGGAATGTAATACAAGATGTATATTCACTGTTTCACAACAAAATGCTTCCCATCTCCTTGTGTGGATGCAAAACAGTGTACTGAACAAAATGACATTGAGGTTTATATTTATTTATATGGTACTGGAAATGAGACTCTCAGGGCCTGCCACACTGTCCTTCAAAACCGTTTCCTCTTTCAGTTCAGATTCCATAAAATACTTTAGATATTGCGGTCACAAGCTGTCACTTTCTGTAATCACATCTCAGCATTTAGTTGACAAGGAAATATTGTATACATCTTATAACCTACAGAATATATAGCAGGCCTCCAGATAAGGGCCATATCGGCATATGTACAGCTAAAAAATATGCACAATACGGTAGGGAATAATTTAGAAAACGTATCAGATACGCACCACAGCAATGGTGGACGGTCTTAGAATCATTTACAGACGTATTTATCTGAAACAAATCAACCTTTGATAGTGACACATTGGGGTTTCGCTTGTCATATTCTGGGAATCCCCACTGCAAACGAAACCGCGTACTGCAGTGAATCACCTCAGATAAATTTGATTGGTCAAAATTGTGCACGTAAACACGGCAGCACTAAACAAAGACTCAGTGTCTTGATGACTTGTAAACAGTCTAGTAATCAAATTGTTGTACAAATAATGAACGAACTGCTTTCTATTGTAGTATCATTCATTCATCTTGTCGTAGTCATACAGGCAGTTCAAATTTCTAAACTGCAATGAACAAGATTTGGCGAATATCAAGAAAATCCAGCAAATGTTTGAGATATTTCGCTGACAAGGGTAAAACGTTCAAGTTTTGTGACCTTGAAATGAAGGTCAAGGTCACCAAACCTGACTGGGACCTTTCTTATACTGTGATGATCCTAAGTACCAAATATGAAAAGAATCTACTCAACGGTTCTTAAGATATTCCAATTCGTACGGACGAATGGACGGACAGACGTACAGACGGAGCCTAATACTATATTCCCCGCTTCGCGCTGACCGTACGGCGGGGGATAACAAGGATTACGAAGTTACTAGTATTAGACTTGAAATCTGATTTGCTTGCTCAGTGTCACTGAGACCTTTACAGTGAGTGAAACACTCATGTACTGATTCCAATTGTTGAAATGTGTAGTATGATTATGATGATGGTGGAGATGTTATTCACACTTTCTTAACTTTAATTCCAGGACTGCTGAGATGAAGACTTTATGGAATTAACGTTGTAGCATAAACCTCACTGCAAATGGCATTTAACTTTAAACATTTCACTCTTTCAATTTCAGTTAGAAATGACCAGTCCTTCTGACCACTGTAACATTTTGAATAAACATTTTATAACAAAAAAATGATAACACAAACAACAAAGTATTGTTTTATTGTATTGTATTGTATTGTATTGTTTTATTTTACTTGTTCATTGACCTGTTTACACAAAAGCAGCAATGTTGTGGTGCATATATTGAAACAAAACACAAGATTACTGATACACCATTAAATTCCATTCAGTACTCTAAATGTACTAAGTTTTTCCAGTGCTCCTATATTGAACAAATAAGGAGTACATACACCTGATGTTGAAAATTGATCTGAAGCCCTGTATATAGTATATTGCGTATGACTATGATATACACAATACATGGTATACATATATGGCAAGTAATAAAACATGTAAAATTATACACCACTATAATGTGTACAGTTTGTGTCACAGAGTGCATAATAATCTAGAGCGTACATACCACAAATATAACATATAGCCACAGCCTAAACAGTATCAGGTCGTGCTGGTTATCGCTCTTAGGAATCAAAGCGATAAACGGAGCTCAGTAATTGATCAATAATCAATCATAATCTCTTCTTTGAGTGGCATTTTACAGTTTAGAAGTTGGAAAGAACAATATTGAACAAAATTATGGATAACAACTTAAAAGACGAAAGAAAAGTTGCTATCCATGAAGTTTGTTCAATATTATCAATTGTAATCGCAAACCCCACCTCAAAACTCATGAGGGCAAAAACGGGACACAACATCCTAACATTGTACAATGGAAACAGGCACCGATTAAAACACATATCAATAAACATAACCTACTCTCTACAGTTTAATTCTCTGTTTAATGTTTTATGAATATCGATTACTGTCCTGACCTCATCGATAATTGTTGACAAGACTGAGATCAATTGACTGACGGATTATTCAATCAACTGCTCCAGAACTTGTATCAGGTATATTGTACATACATATGTCACATACAGCCATAGCCTAAATTGAATAAGGCATACTGAGTGCACTATATAAATAGACTTGCACAAGTCTCTAAGGTAATAATTAATAGTTTAAACGAAACTTTCTAAAAAAATATAAACAACAGACTGGCATCCTAGTCCCTTATTTACTCTTCCCTCTTTAAAAGATAGAATTACTATACATCCATGGGCTCAGCATTCAGTACAGCCTTGGAGCAAGGCTAGTACATGACATATGGTCTTCAATGTACAGAGAATACTGTAACTGTATATAGCAGTTGTTTCTTGGATATCTTACATCTTACCCACACAATAGTTTATCAGTTAACATTCAGAATACAGCCAATATGACATTAGTGGTGTTCCGATTGCTTGAAATAATCAAAGATTGATTGCAGCGATTAAACAACCAAGCAATTGATTATGTATTTTCACGACCTAACACAAACAATTTTGGAACACTTGTTGGCATTAACAATATTTTTCACAAGGTTCTTTTTTTCTGTGTCTTTAAATTTACATTTCATAAGCACTACAAGCTCATTCCGTGATTGAATTTATCTCAAAGACTCCAGGAATTTTATGTTCCTAATATATCACTCGAAGCTTAAAGATGCAAAATGCATCATTTTAAGTTGGATGTGAAATTTGCAAATAAAAATAAAAAAGTGCATGTTATTTCTATATTTTTATGTGCATTAACAACCACAACAGGGAATATTGATAAATGGCTCCAATCAATTATTTTAGAAAATTGAACAGTTGAACGAACCAATCATCAATTTTGAGATTTTAACCAATTCCCAACACTATATGACATAGAGAAGTTTCCTGCAAATCCCTCTGTAAATATGACCGAGATTCCAGCAGGTAACACCCAAGCCAGTGTAGAACAATGTAAACCAACACAGAACAAATGAAGGGCCAAGTAATCAACATCAAGAATCCATCAACCATCATTATGTGCCGTCTGTGCCAAACCTGTGTAAATATATATCATCAGAATGGTGATAATCGCCAAACGTATCTCTGTTTATTGACAAACAACCAAACATCCACAAGCAAGGAACCTCCTTTGAACCATTCCCACGCGTCTTGCAAGTAGATCTGAATTCTTCCTCATACCATAGAGATGAAGCATCGCTACTTCCAGTATCAGTTACACCTGTAGCCACTGAGTAATCCACAGGTTTAGTCTGCGAGCTGTGAGAACTACGACCCTCGGTGATTGACTGCCACAATAATATTTATTTATACACAGAAATGGCCACAAAGACGCACAGTGTCAGAAGTAAAGTTAGGTTTTGCAAAACGTCTGTTACCGAAACATTCATGGCATGGCTGTGACATGACAGGTCCAACCTGAATGTCGTCTTTTTATTCTCTGCGATGTTATCAGAATCTTGAAGGTACATACAAAGCTATCTGTCGTCTGGTAAGGAGTAATTTTTAAAGGAAAAAATAACTAAACTGTTTACCTTTCATTTCAAACTGAAGAGGAATACAGGCCTCTTTTAGAATCTGAATTATTTTCTTGCCAGGATTCTTTACTCATGAGGAAGTTGCATTCCCTGGAGTACTTTATTTCAATATAGAGATTGAAAACTCCAGCAGGTTCTCATAAACATGTGTCTGATAAGCAATATCATCCAAATCTGCAAATGATAACTATTAACACAAATTATTTGCTTGGGGTTACTTATTTCTGTAGTAGATGGTGGAAGGGTTATCAGAACATTATCGGAACATGATGTACTGCTGAAAAAACACAATGTGACACAAAACCTACCATTGTGTCTTGGTTATTTACACGTGATCCAACGTCTCACTTTACACACACATTTATAAGTATAAACATGATCATAATAATCACAGATACACCAGGAATGGACTTCACAGATTGTAGGGGAATCAAACCTGGACCTCGGCATGACAAGCAAGCGCATTAACCATTAGGCTACCCTATCGCGCCAAAAATTCCCATTAACAGAACCATTGCCTCATGTCACAAGACATCATGACCACAGTGACTTGACTTGTCTGCAACCTAACTGCATTCTCAGCTTCCTGGGGAGTATACAGCCCAAACAACCTGTAAGCTGCTGGAAGGTATGCCTATAGTCACACATATAGATACTAACTTTACAAATTGCTATTCAACAATTGCCTGAATGGTGGTGGGGAAGAAAATATAATTCATTAAAAAAGCTAAACTTGCCGGACAGTACTACTACTTGCCCAATCCTACACCATTTTCATGTGAAAAATACCAACTTATCTAAGTGGACTAAATATTAGCTTTCTTAGTTGTGTCCGGCTGTTGGAGGGATCTGTGTAGTAAGAAGGATGTTCACCTTTCACTTCATGTTCGTTTGACGTTCAATCACCAAGATGATGTTTGCCAGTTAAACAACAGAGCCTGGACCAGGCAATCCAGTGATTGATATAGTGAACAATCCACAACGTCGGGTACAATGACATGCCATCATCCAAGTCACCAAGTCTAACCATCCAATCCACGTATCTGACATAGATTATTGTACACCTATTCTAACCTAGAATGTCCAGGGCTTTTGCATGTCTGTCACATAGTTATCTTCTTGTTGTTTAACACCACCCTGAGCAATGTTCCAGCTGTATGACAAGGGTATCTGGATAATCAAGTCTGGGCCAGACGATCCAGTGACTGACATCATGAACATCAATCTATGAAATTGGGAACTTCTACCATGCATGAACAAATCAGGAGCCTGACCACCTAATTCTAATAGTCTCCTCCAACAACAAGCATGGATTGCTGAAGACCATTTCTAACCCACATTTCTTAGTAAAGAAGAAAGAACAAATATAGTTCTAAGGAGGGGTCGGTATTGCAGAGATATATTGCGATGTGAAAGCATATATTGCGATATGTATTGCAATATATTGCCAGAAGTTGTCTTTTTTAACAAAATACTGCTTACAATCTAGTTAATGCTTGATTTATAAAGCAAAACCACAGCAAAATCACTATGCTTGATTAAGCTAAAAAAACCTTTTAATTATGACAAAAAATGGGAAAAAAGTGAATAATATTTGGCACAAATGAAACAAGGAAATATCTGAAGATTTCTGAGTGTTATGAAGTTTTCAAAATGCAAGTCAAAATACCGGTTTTCGATCAGTGTATCGCAATGCATATCGTTTTCACGTCTGAACCGGTTATATTGCGCAGCCCTAGATCTAAGTATCCAAATAAATGTCATCATTGTAGATGTGGACTGGGAAAACAAGGCTTACATGTTGTGAATTACCTACGTCTGTTTGTGTGTCACAGTAAGAAGTATGCCGTTATAAGCAATAACCATGCTACAACACGTCACCTAAACCAAGATGGCTTTTCTTTCCTACCTTTTTGTGCTTTTCCAACCTATATTTGAGATTACTAACAGGTGCAAGCAGTCTCTACGATGCATATAAAATCACAACAGAACGGTGCATGCAACACAGATGCATAACACATTTTACCCTCTTTTATCTGACTGCCACAAAATGGAAGTTAAATATTGACGACCTTTCTGGTTTCACCCAAAACATTTCTTCCAACATTTTTCATAAGACAAGATGACGTATGTCAGAAAATTCAGATGTTCCTCAACTTCTTTTGAGTGATATATCTGTACGAAGTCTCACAAGCCCTGTTGCAGTAGAACTAGCAATGTTATCACGTATCACTTGCAGCTCCTTGTTACAGTAGTAAAGTTTCAAATGACGATGTTGTCATGCTTCCTACATGTTTTATGTGAAGAACGGTAAAATACCGCATGACTATCTCTTTATTGTCCACAGGAAGGATACTGAGAATATCTGTGCTCTAGGCCTTTTTTATATTACTTGGTTTACGGATCTGCCTACCCGAAATGTGAAGAAAGTGGGAAAAAAAATGTTTTTACAAATTTTGCCATTTATATGCTGCTGACCTGATAAAAAAACAAATAAATGAAAAAAATAATAAAAAAGGAAGAAATAGCAAATTATACCTTTCAAATATTCTCTGAAACAGAGTGGAACAGAGAGAAGGGTAATGCCACCGGCTGCTCAGCTGGCATGCTGCACCTGCATTCAACTCTTTAATCCATTACTGAAGAGGCCACAGGCCTATAGTACAAAGTATGAGATCAATAATGGCATACAATCACAATGTTTGCAAACATTGTTGTCTATGTTCAAAAGCACGGTGGATATACATACCTAGTTTACGAAAATAGGTTGTATTATTAGAGTTCATTATCAAATTAAATTTAAACATGGTAGGATATGAATAGTAATATTGTGGTAGATATTTTGTCCTTAAATCAGTATAGTAAGGACATACCAGCAAAATGTGGAACTCATCTTCAATTACATTTAGTGCATAAAATTTGCACAATCTGTTTTCTCTATAATATCTGCCCTTCTTGATCATAAGATCATGTGAAGAGCATCTAAATCTGGATAATGAGACGTGGAATTTTCTAAGATTAATATCGTGGAGTTATTGCTCTGTAAAAAGATTTAAAAGTACTGTAAAAAGTGGATTTGGGCGACTGTTTTGAAGATAAATTCCAGGTCTGAATGTAAATATCTTTTAATSTTTGCGATAAAGCATTATAAAATGACTTTGGGCAGGTAATCTTTTGTGATAAATATACATCACTAAAACCACAATGATTTAGTAAATGTCTATCATTCGTTACCCAATTTGATTTTACGTTGGTGTCAAACAAACACATCATGTTATAACATTTCTTGGGAAATCTTGATGCAGGCATATTCAAGAGYTTTACCCAGTATTTGATAACTTTTATCTGTGCTTCTAGATAAAGTGGGAAGCGACCGCATTCACCTGGCATATATGATATACTCAAGTGTGAAATTAACATCTCCATATTCCCTTCTTCTTCTTTTTTCCCTCCCTATCAACCAAATATTTATTTTTACAAATCTGTAACCCAAGTAATGAAGACAGGAGTCACCAGAAGATGACATATCCCCCAGCGTCCACATATCTGAAAGAACAAATCATCTGACAGTTAAAGTCCAGCTTGATTGTTTTTTAGACTAAGTCCAAATCGTTTCCATGGAAATCATGAAAAATATAAATGCCAAAAATCTGTAAATAGCAAAAGGCACAAGTTTCGAGTTGTGCTCCGGAAACGAAGCCCACCCCTCCCTTTTGTGGCTAAGTCCAAATCGTTTTCATGAAAACCGGGGGAAAAAAAATGCCAAAAATCTGCAAATAGCAAAAGGCACCACTTTGGGATCTGCCTCACATATCTGCCAAGATATTAAGAACTTATTGAGTTGTGCTCCGGAAACGAAGCACACCCCTCCCTTTTGAGACCAAACCGTTTCCATGGAACACCAAGAAAATAATAAATCACAAAAATCTGTAAATAGCAAAAGGCACCACTTTAGGTTCTGTTTGATATATCTGCTAAGTTCTGTTGAAAGATAATGAGAAGTTTTCGAGTTGTGCTCAGGAAACGAAGCCCATCACTCCTTTTGAGACTAAGTCCAACACGTTTCCATGGAAACCGAGAAAAATATAAATGACAAAAGTCTGTAAATAACAAAAGGCACCACTTTGGGATCAGCCTCATCTATCTGCCAAGTTTTACTGAAAGATAAACAGTTTTCAAGTTGTGCTCCGGAAACGACACCCACCCCTCCCTTTTGAGACTAAGTCCGAATCGTTTCCAAAAATCTGTAAATAGCAAAAGGCACCAGTTTAGGTTCTGTTTGATACATATAGCAATTTTTGTTGAAAAATATTGAACAGTTTTTGAGTTATGCTCTGGAAACAAAATGATTACGGACGGAGAGACGGACAAGGCGTCGACTATATCCCCCCGCAGTATATCATATTTTTATTTGTCATTTTGTATGAGGGAGTTATACAGTGTGTCAACTGTGTGTCAACTGTTATACATTGTACCTGAACTCAAAATAAGTTAAGGAAGGTTCATAACAGGAAGGCTATATGTTGCAGTACGAAACAGACATGACAGATCAACTACAATGATAGGTAAAATTTGGAAACAGTGAGTGAGTTTAGTTTTACACCGCACTTATCAATATTCCAGCTATATAGCGGCGGTCTGTAAATAAGTGAGTCTGGACCTGACAATCCAGTGATCAACAGCATGAGCATCGATCTACGCATTTGGGAACCGATGACATGTCTCAACCAAGTCAGCAAGCCTGACCATCCGATCCTAAGTTACCTCTTACGACAAGCATGGGTTACTGAAGATCAATTCTAACCCTGAACTTCACGGGTCTGAAAAACTTGGATTTTCTCTAACTTGTTTTGAATACCGTTAGGCATGCCATTAAAAGCAGATCATGCACTTTATATCAAATTTCTGGTGTCGTCATAGAAATCTTGTATATACTGCGGGAGTATTATTACATGATGTATTTCTCCTTATCGTATATATGTTTAGGTCTATAATCACGTGTATAATAAACCTTGTATGCTTGTTGCCACGTTTAGACTGTTTGCATAAACAATTTCTTAGAAATTTAAACACAAATTAAAATTAAGTCTGAGAATATGTAAACTTTCCCTCTGATCAAACTGGGTCATTTCCGATAGTACAGGCGCTGACCTGACATCTGAACCAGTAGAGTGTGTGGACGAAGAACATTCAGAATCTGGTTATGTTAATTTTCGTGCAAACACTTTATGACTGTTTCAGTTAAAATTGTGAGCTGAGATACATGCACATATCTCATTGCAATGAAATAAGAGAATGTACAAACAGTTGGTACAAACATCTTACATGTCGCAGGATGAAACTGTAGTTATCCTGGCCGAGGCACCCTGACAAGAGAACAGTTGGTACAAA
>VKKT01008635.1:21148-31271 GCA_008038995.1 Haliotis laevigata | reverse complement strand
GATATAGCGAACTAAATTTCTTGGTCCCTTGGAGTTCGTTATATCCGTGTTCTACTGTAGTTACAACATGTCTGTGCGTGTGTGTGTGAGTGTGAGTGTGCGTGCGTGCGTGCAATGAGCATATACAGTTAACCTGTTTGTGAGTGTCCTTTGCTGTATATTTAGTCGAAATGCATATGTCGATCAACGGTTATAACGAATCAAGCTTAGTGGTCCCATTTCAGTAAGGAGAAAAATGAATTCACAGACATGCTAAAATACTCGTTCCCTTAAAGCTACACCATGCAATGAACAACTTCTAAAATTGCTAAATTAAACAATGAAAAATTAAAGGGACAATTATTGAACTTACTCTGATCTGATTTTAAGGCCTTGTTTCAATGTTCTATAGGTTTCAACGTAAGTATCCAATTTGATATCAACTTGAACATAGAACATACGTTATGTTACGTGTAGGTATCTTCAGTATGGTTAGTAGTGAGTGAGTGAGTATATTTTTACGTCGCAGCATGAGCATCGACCTGCGCAATTGGGAACCCGGTAAAGTTAGTAGACGATAAAGTTTTAACTGGCATTACTTGCATTACTCTGCAGTGTTTCCGAAGCATCTTTATCAAGATCCTGCAGCAGGCGGACAGTGACGGCCACCGCACCATCAGCATCCCGCCTATAGGCACTGGGGAGCGCCGTTACAACCCCGACATTGTCGCCAACATCATGTTCAACGTGTGTCGCAGCTTCAGAGCAAAATCACTGTCAGACGTTCGATTGGTTGTAATTCCTGAATTTGCTGATGTACATAAGGTGAGACGGACATGTTCAAAGTAACACATTTTCGACAAGGACTTGTTATCTCTTGTTATATTGCCTGAAATCGAGGCGAGCAGCTCCAAAACAAAGAACACTTGCCATATATGAAATGTAAACAATGCTCCGTACATCGAAAACTGAAGCACGCGGTGTTGTCGGTGTTTGCCGAACTGGTGTCTGTGTCCAAAGGAGTTATAAGATATAACATAAGAGCGCTCCAAGGGTCATAACTCTATAGGGTTCGCTTGTAATAATGTTCGGCCGGTAGAGGGCGTAACAGTCAAATTAATGCAACGTTGCATTAATTCATTCGAACTTTTATATTTAATATTATAATCTAAATACGTAAATGTTTGGGGAATAAATTATATGGTAGCTTCCCTGAGGGCTGACAGTTAGTATTATGGAGAGAAATGCATTATTTATTGTTAGAGAAGTGTGTTGTGACCACAGTTCCTTTAATTTCGTAAAACCAGAAATGGGCTTCACACATTGTACCCATGAGGGATATTGAACCCGGGTCTTCGGCGTTACGAGCGAACGCTTAAACCACGACACTACCCAACCTCCCCTTAAACAAGTGAAGACAACATAAATATGACAACTAGTTCTATCATTTACAACATTAAGTATAACTTATTTCATTACTGGTAAATAGTGATTCTTGGCTTTAGGACTTTGTTTGTTTGTTTGTTTGTTTGTTGTTTAACGCCGTACTCAGCAATATTCCTGATATATAGTGCCGGTCTGTAAATAATCGAGTCTGGACCAGACAATTCAGTGATCAACAACACGAACATAGATCTACGCAAATGGGATACGATGACATGTGTCAACCAAGTCAGCGAGCCTGACCACGCGATTCCGTTAGTCGCCTCTTACGACAAGCATGGGCTGCTGAAGACCAATTCTAATGTTAGGGTCCGTGGAAGATGGAAATGGTTTAGTTTAATGCAACATAATCCTATTGAGCTGAGAATTAATTGTGTAGCACACACCTAGGGGGATTTACAAAGCTCAATGGAATACATCTCAATATCTGCGGAAACAGAACCCATAGGGCGTAGAAAAGCGAAATAGTTTGAATTATAAAATTATATGAATTGATCATCGAAAAATAGTGATGAGATCATGTGTTTGCGAAATCTATATGAAGTGTATTTCAGTGGCATTCATCATTACACATTTCTGTTGATTTTCACAAGGCATTCACGGATGTGTCCAAAGCATATGAACGGGAAGAATCACGCGCTGAAAAGGTACCAATGGCATCTCAACTATCCGCTTCTACATCTAAGGCCTTTATATCAGACTGCAAACAGAAAGGTAAAAATACCCCAAATCTTCTTTCGTAAGGTTTATGAAAATGAAGATATTATTGTTATATTTGTTAATATAAAATATTGTATTCAAAGAACATCATACTGTCTTACCTTCGGGAAAAGTATATTTGGCGTTGTTGCATATCTAAATGAATACAATATTATTATATTGGTCAATAGACAATATTGTATTTCAAAGATGTTTATTTTGTTTTGACTATACTATATGTTTAAAACTGACAAATACATTCGGCTTTGCTACATAACTAAAATGGATGGATGTATGTATTTGTTTGGTGGTACTGGAAATAATGTTTTGGGCTAGGTTCATGGTTTTCCATGGAATTCCATGATAGATGTATAGAGGTTGTTACGAAAAGCTTACGTGAGATAATTTACTTGCAGAGGTCAAAAGCGTGATCAAGGTCAATTGGCTCACGTGTGACATTACTGAACTTGAGGTCAGTGTCTTGGATCTTAACTGACATACGTACACAGTGCAGTGTTAGTACAAAGAACGTAGCTAACAGGATTTTGCTGCCTATTATGAAGTTTTTAATGAGAATAATGCGATTAACGGTGAGAGATTAAAATACACGCACGTGCGTTTGTTGACATAACGGCTCTCAAGGGTCCAACTGAGTCATGGGTCTGACGATCTTGTGAGCTTGTTATGGAGATTGTACGTGCGCTTCCAACAAATTTAGGAAATGTAATTATAAATCGCTACGAGTTTCAAAGCAATAATATTATATTTGCATGTAACTAATCAACTTTAATCTTGAAGACTGGACTTATATTTCACATCTGTGGGGACATTTTACTCTGATTTTGTTTTAGTCATTCATATTTTGAGCAGCGAATTCATTTAAAATTGATCCAGGGGTGTGACAGCAAGGTTACACGAATGTTCGGTTTGAGAAATATTTTAGTCATTTTTGAGTATCTGCTTTGGGATTTTATGTAACTAAAAAAGATTATTTTATTTTGTATATTCAAAAACAATTCCCATTTGTGATTATTAAACCCTATTTAGAAAATTATTACAACCAGAAATATAAGGTGAACAGCTGTTATAATTACATTATAATATATGTCTGTAACAAATATGTTTTCTCTTTCTTTTAGTTGTAACAAAGAGGTTTACTTCTTTAAAATGAATAAGTTAAAACAAAAACAGCAATACAATGTAAGAGTCCTTCGGTGATATAAGAAACATTGGAATCAAACAGGGATAGAGTTATCGTTCTTGTTTAAAGTAGTTCTGATGTTCATGCGCCAATATGAAAACCTTCCAGAGGGTCACGAATGCGCTCCTCAAATGAATGAAGCTACAAATTCAAATACCAATGCTTACAAAACAGTTTCGGTAATAACATCAGATTTTTTAACATTATATTATGATGTAAGTTTTTTTTAAAGAATTGTTGTCACGAAGTGTTACAAATGTCGTTGACACATGTGTTTCAGGTTGACGCTGTTGTGAGTTCCACGAATCCGTATCTGAACCTGAGGAATGGTGTGTTGTCTTTGTCCATCTTAAAGAAAGCAAAGGGTGTCATTGAGGAAGAGCTCCGCGCGAACTATCCTGACGGAATAGTTGAAGGTCAGGTTGCCTTCACTAATGGTGGGCAAAGCCAATGGAAGCGGATCTACTTTACAGTATTGATGCACTGGGGGGATTCAGAAGATCTGAAAAATGTACGTTTAACGGCGACTTTACAAAACTTTGTCCTTACAGTCACATTCTTGAAAAATCCACGATCGAAACTTACTATCCTTAACAAAGGCTTAGTAGGTCCCCATGGTGTCTATCTGGACAAAACCTAGCCCTGGCCATAACCCGGACCCCAGTCCTAACCCTCACCCTGACCTAACCTTGACCCTGACCCTGACTCTAAGAAGAGCTCTAATCCTAACCTAACATTAACTTTGTTCGGAGTATACTTCTGTGAACCAACATTAAATGAGTACCGGTAGAATGTTTAATCCCTTATGCGAACGAATTGAATTTCATGGGGCTCGAAGAATGAAGCTGCAGCGGAGTCTCATTTTTTCAATAAAAAGCTGTTTTCCGTTTTGTGAAAGATTAATAACTGTCGTCCAAAGTACTGTGGCGAGAAGATCTAATGGACGTATGTTCTGGATGACATCCAACTATTCGACGTTGACAAAAACTAAATTATCAGTACCACTGCTATTTATGGTATTGCTCTGAATAAATAAAGATACGGAGATACTTGAAGCAATGTGCTGAAAAAACCGTGAATAACCTTTCCATAATCGTTAGGAATCTATGTCACCATTCTACTCCTGCCTATCTGTGAGAACCTTCCATGCACTATGAACCACCACGGCAACGTCGATCTGCAGATTTGTGTCTCCTTTGTATGCCCAAACCAAAGCTCAGATGGTTTGGGAAAAGATCGTTTTCCTTAAATCCAGCAACATTGTGGAATGAACTGCCTGTTGACTTGAAACCACACAAACAAACACACAAACACACACACACACACACACACACACACCGAAAATCTCTAAACTTTCAAAGGGACTTTGAAGACGCACCTGACAACACAGCCTAATCGTGCCCCCAATTACAAACTCTGTAAATACCAGTCAACTCTTGTTTCAGCTATGAGCATTCACCCTAGTGAACGGAGTTAAACGCGTTATTAATGCACTTGTTATAATTATAAGGCCCTTGTATGATTTCAACTATGTCAGCTTCTTAAAGCTTCTGAAAGTTTCATCTTGCACGGATGGAGTACATTTCCTATTTTTACGCATCAGTGACAAACGTGATGTCCGATGCAATTCCCAATTTCGATTTGTATTATACGTTCCGATGTTTTCAGAACCGTTGACAAGCTTTTGCCCTTGTTTATGACAAGATTTGGTCCTTGTTTAAGACAAGCTTTTGTCCCTGTTTATGCCAAGCATTTGCCCTTGTTTATGCCAAGCTTTGCCCATGTTTACGACGGGTGCCACCGTTGGGGCAGGACAAACTCACCTTTTCGTGAACACCTGGTGCCATCACTAGTTGATAGTGATTCATGATCTAGTCGACTTGTATCGACTCTAGTTTTACGAGAGACTTCATACGGATGTGGATGGGTTACCTTTATATTTGTCAATTTGATCAAGGAAAATGCAGGTTTTCTTCACAAGCTTTGTATCGCATAGCTTGTGAAGAAACCTGGAAAAAAATAAAGGAACACTTGTGCTTTCATGTGATCCCTTATTTGTTTCCCTCAGTATATGTTTTAAAGCTTCCATTTTGTTTTGAAGTTCGTATTTCATGGGCCTCCTCATAAATATTAAACTGTATATGTTTCAGTCATTTGTCCAAGTGGTCACGAAGTGTCTTCAGCTGGCAAGCAAGTCTCAGCTAGCTTCCATCGCCTTCCCACTGCTTGGCACCAAGAGACATGGATACCCTTCTGATCTGGTAACAAAATGGCTGGCAGAGGCAATACGTCGCTATGGGGAGTCCAATCCGGAAACATCTCTGGTTGATGCATTCATCGTAGTTCGACCGGAAGACCAAATCAGTACTGCTCATTAACTTGCATATCACCTGACTCGACTAGTCTGTATTTCACGCTTCCAAACTCACCGACTTTCTTTTTAAAAAGTTATTTTTCCTGTTTAAAGCCGCATCATTCCAGCTATATGGCGACGGTCTGTAAATAATCGAGTCTGAACCAGACAAGCCAATGATTAACAGCATGCGCATCGATCTACGCAACTGGGATACGATGACGTGTGTCAACCAACTCAGCGAGCCTGACCACCCGATTCCGTTAGTCGCCTCTTACGACAAGCATGGGCTGCTGAAGACCAATTCTAATGTTAAGGTCCGCGGAAGATGGAAAATGGTATCATTGAGCATCGATCTACGATCGGGATACGAGTACATGTGTCAACCAAGTCAGCGATCCAGACCACCGATCCCGTTAATCACCTCTTAGGACAAGCATTGGTTACTGAAGGCCAGAGTGTCTTCTTCTTTAGATAGTTGTGTGAATTATTCCAGTAGGGGTACAGCGCAACATGCTTTGTATTTGCGAACACCTGGTGTCATGACTGATTTTCAGTGATCCATTAATGCAAGTTTCGTCCCCATTTTGCAATCACTTCATGGAATCTGTGTTGACAGATTTGCACTCAGTGTGATTGGCTTCTGTTGTTATCAATACAGATATCCGTGTAATGTCTGCAACAGTGAGGCAATATGGCATTGTATACGTAGGGTGAGTGTGTGTGTTTTTACACCGCGTTTAGCGATAATTATGCAATATCACGGCCCATTACCCCAAAAATATACATAGAAGTGATCATTGCGACATGCCGCACAACCATTGTAAAGAAAGGTCAAATACCCAAAAAGAAATATTCTTTCACGTTTTGGACATATTCCTAATGAAATTACTTATTTATTTATATGGCGGTGGTCTGTAACTAATCGAATCTGGACCAGACAATCCAGTGATCAACAGCATTAGTATCGACCTACTCAATTGGGATAAGATGGGTGTCTACCAAGTCAGCGAGTTTGACCACCCGATCCCGTTAAGTCGTCTCTTACGACAAGCATGGGTTAATGGAGATCAATTCTAACCCGGATCCTCACGGGTTGTTGGTGATTAAAACAGAAAGTAGATTAATATAAATATAGACAATAATCTGTGTCAGTTATAGAGTATAACATATTTTATATTTGGGGTAATACCTTCTCAGTAAAATACATATTCTTGTACATTTGTTAGGTTGAGCCCTATCCGGCATTCAAATCATACACTCCGAGTCAGGCACCTTATCGCCAGTACACAAAGGCAGCTGTCTAACGCACACAGCTATCGCAGGTTCCACACCAAATGAAAGTCGGACAACTGTTAGTCTAGATCAAGTCTGACAAGTATTTGGGATTACACTATCTCAGCAAAGAACAGATTTTTTTTATTAGTAGCTAACGGGGCAGTGGGGTAGCCTAGTGGTTAAAACGTTCGCTCTTCACGACGAAGACCCGGGTTCGATTCCCCACATGGGTACAATGTATGAAGCCCATTTCTTGTGTCCCCCGCCGTGATATTGCTGGAGTACTGTTAAAAGCGGCGTAAAACGAAACTCACTCACCAATAGCTAACGAATTCGTTGTTGTGCAATAGAAAGTATACACACGTTTGATGGAGACTGGAAATGGAAAACACAAGCAATTCTTATTCGTTGGCGATGCAAAAGATACCACTGTCACAGATGTTTTGACTTTCAATCTGGTTCGGTGACTGTCTCAGCCAAAAAACGTTTGCAATCTGTTGGTCAGTTTTCAAGTGTATAATTTCTTATTGTCTATTTTATCAATGTTTTCTCGTCATGTTAAACATGAAATTTGTTGTTGAAAATTCATTTAGAATAGTGGGTTATACAGGGTGACACTCTGTATCTCATTCATTTGATATTGTATGAAATATTACCCCAACCTTTATTACATTTTACATACACGATGTGCGTTTAATAGATAATAAATAGATGTATGTTGACTGTTCTATAAAGTCTTGTCAGCCACGATTCCAAGAATTCCAACCCTCTGTATGTCACATGTTAGACTAACATCTAGTCTGTGAAATGAAATATTTAACAGAAAATGGTTGCTTAACTATACTGAACAGGGCCCTGAACAGCATAGAAAACGCACCAGTAAGAAATCTTGAAATATCACAAAAACGGCTTGACCAATAATCAAGTTCATTTTGAATAGGAATAGATGAAAGAAAGACAACAAATGGCAAAACAATGCCAAACAGTGATTATATTTACGTCACTGCATAGATGGCACACGGGGTCGAAATGAAATGTCAAATATCGGGTTTGTCCATCATTGGTATTAACACAGGTCATGCAATATGTTCTCATTGACGCAACGACTCTTTGAATAGTAATAGTGTCCTGCAAAATAGCGTTCCACACCTGACGCCATGCATCTTTAATATGGCGACGAACAATATGGCGATCTTGGCGAGGTGTTGACCCAGACGTATTCGATCTCTGGAGGTTCCTGACTGTTGGTATCTGAACTGTAAGCTGAGGATGGTTGAATGGTGTCATTGAAACCGCTGCGCAACAACTCCATTTCACATGCCAACTTGAAGCATGCCCAAGGCACGTTTACGTTTCCCCGCTGTCAATCTTGGCATCTCTTGTGCCAGTACCCTATACGTCTACAACAACAGTGTCGTTGCCTTTAAGGAGGTTGGATAAAAAGTATCAAAATGTCAAGAAATTGCTAAATTTGGTATCATTTTGTAGAAAAATGTGTCCCGAATCTAATTATGTAATGAAAACACCAAGTCACTATGACATTTGTTTGACAAGTGGCACCTTCTGTAAAAAGTAATATGTCAATAAAAGTTCTCTTAAAAGTAAATTGTTTATTTTTATTATTCAATGTGTTTTTTAATAAAGATTGATATTTATTTTTTATAAAGTATTGATATGAAGTAAAGCAGGAAAATCAATTTTTAAGGCAGTATGTAGAATTTGACACATTAATTAACTTCTAAAAAAACAGGAATTTAAAAAAATATTGATTCATTATTGAAAACAAAGATTTTTATATTAACAGGATTTTTTTTTTAAATGAAAAGAAATTCACACTATATATTCAAAAAAAAAAGTTGCCAAAGGGTATCAACATTATCTCCAATTAAAAGAACATACCCAAATTCAGTTTGATAAGGGGGGATAACTATTGCCCAGGTTTACCTCAGGATAAATGCTTGTGTGGCGAAAATATCATGAAGTATGATTAAAAGCAAGATAAAGGGAAATAACTGCGTAACATAAATACTGTCACATACCGTCCCATACGGTATGCGCACAAACCACAGCATCGAAACTCTTTAAGAGCCTGTCTTTTATAGCCCTATTCTGCATGCTTTTCCTGAAAATAAACCAACACATTTTCCATGATACGCACGCAATTGGTTGCGTTTTGGTGATGTCGTTCACAGAAGACTAAGGGATGGGTTTGATGAGCTGTTCTTCATCATGCTTTGCCTAGAATATCGTGTATACCCCATTCACTGATATATTTTCTCTGACTGAAGCCCGGCTAAAAAAATATCTATTTTAGTGGAGAGATTTCATTTTCGGAGACATATCTGCAGAACTCAAATTGCTTGGAATTTAACAACGCAAATAAAGATTCTTATCACCCATCTCTGACATGCAGCTGAAAGTGTATGTGGTAGGAATATCATAGCGTATGTGACTATGACTTAATCGTATGGTTTCAGTTTGTTATTTAACGCCGCACTCAGCAATATTCCAGGTATATGTCGGCTGTCTGTTAATAATCGAGTCTGGACCAGACAATCCAGTGATCAACAGCATGAGCATCGTTCAACCCATGTGTCAACCAAGTCATCGAGTCTGACTACCCGATCCCATTAGTCGCCTCAACCAACCAAACCATATATGAATAAATTACTGCAAACATGTTGATAAACATCGATATCCACCTTGTGCATTGATGCAGGGATCACACCCTCGCCTCATCGAGGCCACTAAACGTGGATGAAAGTCCTGGGGAAAATCATTCCATTTCCCAGGAAGGCAGAATTTGGCAGACTTTCTGCAGCTTTGTTGGAGGATGCGGATGACGTCATCGCTCCATTTCATCCACGACGTGTTCAAACGGTATTCGATCAGACACTTCCTCTGGTTCAAATCGATAAATGTATTCACAAGAATGCTAATGAAAATGTTCCATGTCACAGGAACTTTTGTCTCTGAGTATACGTGTTGCTCTTAGCCTTACAGTTGAAGAGCTTGGTTCTCGCATGTATATTATAGTCTTAAATATACGCTTTTATAATCATTCTTTGACATATATTATTTAAGACTGAAGTGAACCCACCAACAAACACGAACAACTTCATCTGACTTGATGCTTCAAAGAGACAAGCTTATAACATAATGGTAGTCTG